>JAOBAM010217305.1:0-10114 GCA_025212355.1 Notarius kessleri | reverse complement strand
CCATCAGTGAACAGTTTATAACTTCAACAAAACAGACTTCCTGTTAAACTATAATGAATTTCCTGGTGACACAGTTGTACTTTGTCACTCTATAGGACACAGTTATGGAAGTGAGTTATTTATAATCACGCTATCCGTTATCACCCAGATGAGGATGGGTTCCCTTTAGAGTCTGGGTCCTCTCAAGGTTTCTTCCTCGTGGAGTCTGAGGGAGATTTTCCTCAACACCCTCACCTCAGGCTTCATCATTGAGGATAAATTTATAAATTCGTTAGTTTAAAATTTATACTTGGAATATTTTGCTGTAAAGCTGCTTTGCAAAATTGTCTATTGTTAAAAGTGCTATGCAAATAAACTTCAATTAAACTGACTTATTAAAATCACCTGCATGGAGTTCACACCTCTGAGGAAGTGTCTGAAATGGAGTTTTTCACTCATGTTGAGATCACCGCCTTTAAACACAAACACTTATATTGAAACTTAGTCTATTTTGAGTGTATTTACAGCAGAAAGAAATTTCAGCATGACGTTATAGTTACATCACCCTGTCAGACAGTGGCGCTGGAGTTAACGCTGCTCCTCACTCAAGCCGAGATCACGCAAGGAAAATGTGCTTAAGTTCAAGATCAGAATTGAGTGCAACTGAGACATGCCTCTGTCTTAGACAAATTCCGGCCCTGCATGCGTAACTTTCACATAACCTCTGAATAATGCTTAAGACTGAAGTTACTTCTGAATGGGTTTCTGAATACGACTCTATGAACAGGAACACTGCTGCGGGTTCAACTCCAACAAGTCACGCTGCTTCCATTTAAACCTGAAAGAGTGTGTGTATGTGTCTGAGAGCGAGAGAGAGAGAGACACTAAACAAAGACACTAAACTTAGCTCCACATGCTCGGGGGAGAGAACGTCAGAGTCCTGGTTCAGCACGCTGGTGGAACATTAGCACAGAGACTGGAACCAGGACAATGCAGTGTGTGATGCTGAGCACCGAACAACAGATTAACACGCTAACACACACACACACACTATCTTTACCCTTAATTACTGCAAATGACAGAGAACACAACCTCTAAACCTGCTGTGTTACTGTTTTGTTGTGTAAAAGTCTGGTGTGTAACTCTGCAGGGATTCGGTCTGTGGTTCAGTTCAGCGATGTTAAAGTCAGTCTGAAACACTGCAGCGTACTAATAAACAGTAAATAACATCAGAGTAAATAGTAAATAACATCAGAGTAAATAGTAAATAACATCAGATTAAACACTGAATCACACACACACACCTCCTGAGTGGAGAAACGCAGCTGTGAATCCAGCCATGATGATCAGCTCAATGTGGACTGACACAGCACTCTGAGTGTGTGTGTGTGTGTAAAAGCCAAACGCTGGTGTAAAGGGCATGATTGGGGCGCCACCCCTTCCCTTCACTTCCTCTGATTGTTAAGGAGTGACAGGAAGTAGACAGCAGATCATTTCCTCCACCATAACCCTCTAAATTAGGGCCCTAGATATGGGACAGAGTGTGCATTACTGAGTACCCTAGTGCTGTACACTTCACATGAGACACCTGCCTGATGGTATTAGATGATGAAGTATCCATAGGTCTCAGAGCATCATTCCCAGTTTTCCTAAAACACATTCCGAGTGTTTCAGTCCTCACATACAGCCATGTGCACTTCTATAGAATTTACTTTTGTGCAGATTGATGATGTCATAATTCCATCCATCTGCTATCTATCCCACTTATCTGTCAGGGTCATGGGGGAAGTTGGAGCCAATCCCAACTGATTCCGGGTGGGAGGCAGGGTTACACCCTGGGCAAGTCACCAGTCTATTACAGCTCTAATACAGAGATGAACAGCCATCTCACACACACACACACACATCTGGAGGATTTAGAGTTACCAGTTGACCGAATCCACGTCTTTAGACTGTGGGAAGAAACCAGAGACCCGGAGGAAACCCACACACATACACAAGGACAGAACATGCAAACTCCACACAGAAAGACCACAAGGTTCAAACCCAGAACCTTCTCACTGTGAGGTGATGGTGATAACCCACTGCACTACCCATCATGACATCCTTTATTTGTATCTACTTCATTTCAAACACAGAGATCAGTGACTTTCTGTTCACCCTGTTCTTCTTCTCCTTCACACCACAGAAATTGTGTCCTCCTTTTGAATTACAGTCACCTGTGGATGTGTGAGTTTCCTAAACATGTTCCAATCCCACAACAGGTACAATGCTTTCCATCAAAATATTACAACAGATGCATTTCTACTCTACTGTCAATGAGATTTGACAGTCAATGTCACAGCATCATCATCATCATCACCATCATCGTCATCATCGTCATCATCACCACCACCATCAATATCATCGTCATCACCATTATCATCATCAGCATCATCACCACCATCATCATCATCTCATTATCATCTTTATCATCATCACCACCACCATCGTCACCACCACCACCGTCATCACCACCATCACCATCACCACCACCACCATCACCATCGCATCATCACCATCATCATCATCATCACCATCACCATCATTACATCATCACCACCATCGTCATCATTACCATCTACGTCACCACCATAATCATTGTCATCATCATCACCACCACCATCACCACCATCACTACCACCATCACTCCCATCATCACCACCATCACTACCATCATCATCGTCATCACCACCATCATCGTCGTCATCACCACCATCATCACCTTCATATTCACCATCATCGTTATCATCATTACAATCATCACCACCATCATCATCATCATCACCACCACCATCACTACCATCATCATCAGTTCTCCAAGGCATCACAGGAGTGCTCACGTATGTGTGTGTGTGTGTATGTGTGTATACCTTTCATGCGCAGATAGAGCAGCAGTGTTAGCAGCATTCCCTCCTCCGTGTGTGTGTAAATCCCTGTTACTGTTTCCCTTCCATCATCCCAACTCCAGCCTCCGCTCACACACACCGAGTCGCTCACATACACTGGTTCATGCTGTTTCCTCGCACACACAGGCTCACGTTGTGTGTGTGTACCAGGCACTCTCTCGGTGCGCCGCCTCTTTTTGAGCGTGCACAGGTCACACCCATCAGCTATTTAAGGCATTTTCATTACAGCCACTGTGTCTCACTCTCTCTGTCTCTCTCCCTGTTTCACTCTGTCTCTCTCCCTGTCTCATTCTCCCTGTCTCTCACTCCCTCTGCATCTCACTCTCTCTCCATCTCTTTCTGTGTCCCTCGGTCTCGATCACCGGTCCATCTTTCTCTTTCATTTCTCTCTCTGTCCATTTCTCTAAGTCCACATATAGCTACATAACTGCACCCCTCGGAGTCCCCTGTCCAGCAGTCTCTCCCTCTCTGCACTCCTTCTCTTTATCAGTTTATACACTGATGTACACTGATCCCTCTTTCTCATGAGGGATAACACTGGAGTCATGGAGCTCCTCTGTGTGTTCTGTAGTAAATGTTATGATCCAGCAGGGGGCAGCACTCGCTCACCCACTGTTCTTTGCTGTAATGGCTGACCTGCTTCTGCTGAGCTAAAAATAGAAGCCTGCGCACACACAGTAATACTGATGACATCATTTATAATTTCTCAAAATTAAAGCATATTCTGTTGTTCACACATTTATTTACAGGCAAATTTCACACAGCAGTGAGGGTTAAACATCTTGCTCATGAACAGATAACACACATGCACACACACAGTCATGATATTAATGAGAACTGAAATTAACACATATAATCTCTTTAATCCATTAATCCAGCTGAATTCCGAACAAAATCTCAGGAACAGACTCAGAGCAGAAATCAAGTGACGTGTATACACACACACACACACACACACACACACACACACACACACACACAGTCACTAATTTACAGTCCCAGACTGTATGCTGTGACTGTTGAAAGCAGGATGTAAACACATGTAAAGTGTGTAAACACAGTCTGTTCTTAATGGGAGTGTATCCAGTAATAGTGATCAGTGTGTATGACCGGGATACGAGGATAGTAATCTATAACCAACACACAGAAACAGCTGGCACAGTCCCTGGATAGACACACGAACCCAATAAACCTGAACACTGTACCGCACCATGCCCTAAGAGGGGAATCACAACACCGGCCTCAGAATTTTATTCACACGAAACTCAGAAAAGAGACTTTAACAAAAAAAACATGTACAATATTTAGCACATTTATACACTGATTAGAGAACACAGGTTGATGTTTCTGTCAGTGCTAATGTGTTCCTGATGTGGGGCGTCTCCAAAACACTCACTCACAAAAACATACAAAGCACAAACTATCATGAAAACAGGGCTCTATAAAAGCACACAATACTACAGTATACCAAGTTACAGTATACCACACGGCACTGCAGTATAATGCACTACAGTACACTACAGAACAGTATACCACACTACACCACAGTATACCACCTACAGTATACTACACTACACTATTCCAGACTGCACTACAGTATACTACAGTAAAGTACACTGCACCACAGCACAGTATACCACACTATACCATGCTACACTACAGTGCACCACACTACAGTGTACCACAACACACTACAGTATACCACACTACAGTATACCATGCTACACTACAGCATGCTACGCTACAGTATACCACACCACAGTACAGTATACTACAGCACAGTATAGCATACTACACTACAGTATACCACACTACAGTATACCACACTACAGTATACCACGCCACAGTACAGCATGCTACAGTAAACTACAGAATACCACACTACACTACAGTACACCACACTACACTACAGTATACTACAGTGCAGTATACCACACTACAGCACACCACACTACAGCGTGCTGCACTATACTACAGTGTGCCACGGCAGACTACGCTAAACTGCAGTGCATCACACAACAGTATACTTCAGCACAGTATACCACGCCACAGTACAGTATACTATAGCACAGTATACCATGCCACGGTATAGCATTCTACACTAAATCACATTATACCACACACCAGCATACCACGCTACGCTATAGCACACCACACCACAGTATAGCATACTACACTAAACTACAATATACCACACTACAGTATACCACGCCACAGTACAGCATGCTACACTAAACTACAGTATACCACACTACACTACAGTGTACTACAGTGCAGTACACCACACTACAGCACACCACACTACACTATGCTTCAGTGTGCCACAGCATACTGCACTAAACTACAGTATACCACACTACAGTATACTTCAGCACAGTATACCATGCTGCAGTATAGTATACTACAGCACAGTATGCCACACTACACTACACCACACTACAGTATACCGTGCTACACTACAGCATACTACGTCACAGTATACCACACTACAGTGCAGTGTACTACACTACAGCAAACCACACTGCACTACAGTACAGTATACCACACTACAGTATACCACACTACACTATACCACACTACATTACAGTATACCACACTACACTACAGTATACAGTCAAACCTTGGGTCACGAACGTCCCTATTCACGAACAAATCGGGCTGCGAACACCATTTCCGAACAAATTTTGCTTCGATTCGTGAACGATGCTTCGATGCACGAACGCACAAACTGGTGGGCTTCTGCACCACGTGAGGCGTGCGGCAGCATCAGTTGTACTTAAGGTGGTGCGCTGTGAACATTGCTTGTCATTGCGTTGTGTTGATACGATTTATTTTTTGCTTTCTGCATTAAATTAACCCTCATTATATCTCCCAAGAAAGTGAAAAGTGTTAGTGATGGTGCTCCTCCTCCATCCACGTGTGCCAGCAACTATCAACCACAAAAGTAAAGTGTACAGTACAATTATATTTTATTTTAGTATTACTGTATTTTTCTATAATTAAGGTTATCTTTAATTCCTTTCTGTATTTTTTCCACACAAACCCATAAAAAGTTACAAAAAACTGTTTCTGGGGCCGGTGAACGGATTAATTGGATTTACATTAATTTCAATGGTAAAAATTCATTCGGTTCGAGAACTTTTTGGCTCATGAATGGAGTCAAAGTACGAATTAAGTTCGTAACCCGAGGTACCACTGTACTACACTACAGAATACCCCACTGCACTACAGTAGACTACTCTATAGTATACCGCACTACAATACAGCATGCTACACTATAGTATCCTACATCACAGTGCTCCACACAACACTACAGCATACCACACTACATTACAGTATACTACATGACAGAACACCCCAGTGCACTACAGTAGAATACACTACAGTATTCCACACTACATAACACTATACCACGCCACACGACAGTACACCACACTACACTATACAACACTACACTATACCAAGCCATATCACAGTATACCACACTACACTACATTATACCACACTACAGTATTCCACATCACACTACAGTATTCCACACTTCACTACAGTATTCCACACTACAGTATACCATGTCACACTACAGTATACCCCACTGCACCACAGTAGACTACACTCCAGCATACCACACTATAATATTCCACATTACACTACAGTATTCTACACTACAGTATACCACACTACAGCATTCCACACCACACTACACGAGAGTATGCCACACTACAGTATTCCGCACTACACTGCAGTATTCCACTCTACAGTGTTCCACACTACACTACACCATGCCACAGTGTACCACACTACACTACAGTATACCACACTACAGTATTCCACACTATAGTATACCACACTACAGTATACCACGCCACACTACAGTATACCACACTACAGTATACCACGCCACACTACAGTATACCACACTACACTACAGTATAGCATGCCACACTACAGTATTCCACACTACACTATACTACACCACAGCACACCACACTACACTACAGTATACTACACAACAGCATACTTCACCACAGCGTACTACACTACAGCATACCACGCTACAGCACAGTACACAAAACTACAGCATACTTCACCTCAGTACACCACACTACAGCATACTTCACCTCAGTACACCACACTACAGCATACTTCACCTCAGTACACCACACTACGTACACTACAGCATACTTCACCTCAGTACACCACACTACGTACACTACAGCATACTTCACCACAGTACAACATACCACAGTACAGTATACTACACTACAGCATACCACAAAACACAACAGTATACTGCACTACAGTACACCACAGTACAGTGTACTTCACTACACTAAACTACATAAAGTAGACTACCATATACTTCACTACATATTTCCTGAATAAAGTGTGTGTGTGTGTGTGTGTCTTTATGTTTACAGACGACTGAAACAGACAGTAAACACTTCAGTTGTTTACCCTCAGGAGATTAGTTCCAGCTAAACTCCCTCCTGCTTTCTGCCATCATCTTATCTGCATCTTCTCAGCAGCATGATGGAGTAACACTCAGGAGCTGTCCAAGAATTTCCCAAATACCACAGTGGTGTGAGAATCAGTGCGGGAACTGCTTTACTTTTGACCTTTGGCCTTTCCTGGATAATAGCAAGCTATAATATCACAGAGACATGGTGTTTAACTTCACATACACAGATGTAACACTTTATGATGTTTACTGTCTTGTGATCTCAAAGTCACTACTGAATAAATAAGGAGAGACTTTTACAGATTTCTGGTTCCTAATGGGCGTTAATATGGTCTGTGATGGGAGCTTAATGGAGTTAATGGTTCCTAATGGTCTCTAATGGTTGACCTGATTGTATTTCTTTGGGTTATGGCTCTGCTGGAAGCTCTACACCTTCTGTTCTGAAGATTCAGACACAAACACACCACACTTCTGTAATACACATCAGTACAGTGCAGAACTGTGATTTGAGACACAGTCCGTGTGATCACCCTCAGACTGGACACTGATCAGATTATTCTGCATGATATTAATATAATAATCCCAGCGAGAGATCAGAGTTTATAGAGATTTATTACATAACAGCAGAGAAAGAAGTGGAACTGAAACACGCACAGAAACTTCTCAAACCTGAACACAACAACATAAACACACAACATGAACACAACAACAACCTGAACACAGAACAATCTGAACACACAACATGAACACAACAGCATGAACACACAATAAAAACAATCTGAACACAACACCGTGAACACAACAAACACAACAACAATATAGAAACACAACATGAACACACAACAGCGTGAACACAACAACCTGAACAACATAAACAACAGCATGAACACAACATAAACACAATATGAACACACAACAGCGTGAACACAACATAAACACAACAACATAAACACACAACAGCGTGAACACAACATAAACACAACAACATAAACACACAACAGTGTGAACACAGCATAAACACAACAACATGAACACAACAAACACAATATGAACACACAACAGTGTGAACACAACATAAACACAATATGAACACACAACAGTGTGAACACAACAACATGAACACACAACAGCGTGAACACAGCATAAACACATAACAACCTGAATGCAACAGCGTGAACACAACATAAACACAATTTGAACACAACAGCACGAACACAACATAAACACACAACAATATAAACACAACATAAACACAATAACCTGAACACAACATACACAAACACCACAACATAAACACACAACAATATAAACACAACATAAATACAATAACCTGAACACAACATACACAAACACCACAACATAAACACAACAGTGTGAACACAACATAAACACACAACAATATAAACACACAACAACCTGAACAGAACAGCGTGAACACAACATGAACACAGCAACATAAACACACAACAACCTGAACACAACAACAGTGTGAACACAACAACAAACACAACAAGCTGAACACAACAGCGTGAACACAACATGAACACAACAACAGTGTGAACACAACAATATAAACACACAACAACCTGAACACAACAGCGTGAACACAACATGAACACAACATAAACACACAACAACCTGAACACAACAACATAAATACACAACAGCGTGGGCACAGTGAGGTGAACACATGGGAAAGTGAACAGAGAGCAACATGAACACACAGCAATGCAAACACAGCAGCAAGAACACATGACAACGTTAACATACCGCAACATGAACACACAACTTAGTGAAGTCTGATCTCAGAAACGCACCATATTATAACAGATTCATGCTCAAACTAATTACAAACACATTATTTGTCATGGAAGCACTGGGGGAAGCCATGGCCTAATGATTAGGGAAGCAGCTTTGGGACCAAAAGGTCACTGGTTCTATTCCCTAGACCAGCAGGAATAGCTGAAGTGCCCTTGACCAAGGCACCTAACTCCAGGCTGCTCTGGGTACGTTGTACGTCGCTCTGGATAAGCGCATCTGCTAAATACCTGTAATGTAATGATTCTGTAAAACTCATCAATCTACAAGCCCCGCCCTATTTTCTTGCTCCTCCACTTACTGGTTAGTAACTGCTGCTATCTGATATCATCTCTTTTTTTAGCACTATAATCTAAAGATATAACACGATACAGTTCTACAGATATAATCTAAAGTTTTCAGCACTTCAACAGTGTGACAGAGAAGTGGGCGGAGTCATTTCCAAAAATTTTAAAACTATTAGCATCAGACTGGTGTGTGTGTTTTATATCAGTGTTTCAGTAATTGTCCATTTCTGTTAAAGTCATGAACCTAAGCATGATTCCGCACGTAATCACATCCACTTTCCACACGTCCACTCTCCACACGTCCACGTATCCACTCTCCACACGTCCACTCTCCACACGTCCACTCTCCACACGTCCACGTATCCACTCTCCACACGTCCACTCTCCACACGTCCACGTATCCACTCTCCACACGTCCACTCTCCACACATCCACATATCCACTCTCCACACGTCCACTCTCCACACGTCCACACATCCACTCTCCACACATCCACTTTCCACACGTCCACTCTCCACACGTCCACGTATCCACTCTCCACACGTCCACGTAACCACTCTCCACACGTCCACTCTCCACACGTCCACTCTCCACACGTCCACGTATCCACACTCCACACG
>JAOBAM010216357.1:0-10187 GCA_025212355.1 Notarius kessleri | reverse complement strand
GGGGGGCATTTTTTTTGGGCGTTCTTCTTCTTTTGGGTTGTTTGGTGGTTAGCAAACCAACTTAAAGGTGCATTACTGCCACCGACTGGGCTGAAGTGTGGAACAGGATACATGGGGAGGGGCTATCTTCTTCTTTTAGCTATTTCTATTTCTTTTAAATACTTGATAATTTTTGGGGTTTTGTTTTCAAGGAGAGTTTTTATTTCATCGTCGGTTGGTTCAGCAACACTCTTCGCCATTTTGCTCTTCTCTTTTCATGGTATATGAGCCGATAGCCTAATAGTAGAGTAGCCAATCAGAGTGCACGATTACTCATATCCAGTGAATGTGGATAGAATAACAACCTGTTATGTGCCTGTCATAGCTACTGTTACAGAAAATGAATCCACACCTTCCGGCCAATAAGAATGGAGAATTCAAGATCTCTGTGATATAAATACCATGTACAAGTCATGCATTTGTGATGCGGAACAGACATTTGAAACATCTCCTTCAATGACACTTGATTACTTTTACTTTCATTCTTTTATGTTATATATATCCAGAAAAGTTTTAATAGTTTTCTGTTAAAAGGCTTCATAGGTACAGGTTCTTATCTCAAACCTTTATCAAATATTGAGCATATTAACCCCCCCATCAATTCCATACATTATACTCTCATTTAAAGTTCCTCACAGGATGTCTGCATGAGTTCTCGAGGGAACTAGAAGTTCTGGAGCTGATCTTGCACTGCCAGCTGGTCTCATCTGTTTGTTTGTGTTTACTCTCTGTCAGGAGAAGATGAGGTCGGCACTCGTTCATCAAGAGACTGACTGGTTTTGGACTGCGCGTGGTATTTGATAGCATTCCAGTGGAATTGCGGCACAGGAAAGGACAAGGATGTATTTATTCAGCGGAATGTCTGGCAGTTTCTGAGAAGGACAGTGATGGTTTAAGACGACACATGTTTGTGCACAATCGAATAGGCTGGTGAACAGAATGAGTCGGAGCGACGAGTGTGTGGGGTCAGGTTGGACAAAGACAGGGTGTATATACACATGTTTGTCTGATAGACAAAGAATAAGAAGGTGTGTGGTCACAGCTGAATAGGTTGGATTAGGGGTTTGTGTGAATTGGTTAGGTGTGTGTGTGTGGTCTGTCCTTGTGTAAATGACCAAGTGTGTGATTGTATGAGATTGCAGGAGGGAGGATGAGGGGGTTGGGTCAGGACCCCCAGCAAGAATGAGACTGATGGTGACTCACATTTGGCTTGTCTTGTTGAGTTATGAGAGATGTGGGGGTGGGTGATGGACGGGGGCGTGATCTTAAACTCACCATTAGGTCCGAGTGTGTTTGTGTGTGGGAGAGAGAGTAAGAAAGAGAGAGAGAGAGAGGGGTGGAGGTTTTTAGACCTGAGAGAACATGATGTATAGCAACCAGATGAGTAAAAAAAAAAAGATTATTCCGTCTAGACTGTAAAACGCACTCATGAGTAACCGTCTGCTGGAAAACAAGCACTTTAATTGTTAGAAATGACACATGTCCCTCAAAATCACAGATCACAAAAGATCAAAGGATTTCTTTTTACAGAAAAAAAAAGTCAACCATCCGACATTTGTACATTCTTATAGAGAGAAAACAACAGTGGTAAACAGTGCATGTTATTTTTCATCAAAGGAAAAATGAGACCCACATATTGGTGATTTTAAAGATTATGAACAATTTGAAAGGAGAAGGAAAAAAAAAAAAAAACATCCACAGCCCTGGGTAGAAGAAGAAAAACAAAAGCCCCTTTGTTCTGTTTTGCTCATGGGGTTTGGACTACATTCATTTTATTTTCCTAAAAAAACTTCACCGCAACACGGTCTTGTATCAAATAAAACTCATCCAGTTCGTTAATATTTCAGATCTGGGCATTTTATGAATTGCATCCACTATTTTTGTACAATCATCTCCAAGATGAACTCACACACACACACACACGCATTCAGTTCAAGACACATTTCTTCCACCGTTTTCACATTTGGTTCGAGAAGGCGATCCCGTCTGGAATCTGTTTAAAGCCGTGGAGATTCTGTAAAAAGAGTGTAGCTGTTTTCACCTGTCCATGGTGACTGGTTACGGACCACACAACACACGAACACTCTATCAGGGTTAACAGGTAGCGTTTACTTGTTTGTCATGGTTTGTGTGTTTATCTGGTATTCCGCAGACACTGAGATTCTAAATTGCTCAACATTTGGTGTGGGGTTACTCCCTGCTGGGGTTCTGTGCAACCAGACGTGACCGCTTCTGCTAAGGACCCTGACACACCAAGCTGACTATCGGTAGCTCGAGGGCGTTCTGTGTAAGCGGCTCACTACTGGTAGTTTTTATGTGGCTTGTTCTGTACTGTTGGTTTTCATGAACGTCAGTTAAATTGGTGGCAAGGGAAAAAAATATTCTGTGTAGGAGAAGAGAAGAGGTGACAAGTAAACTATATTCACAAGACAGCGCATATATTTAAAAAAAAAAAAAAGTCTAGCTAGGCTACTTTGTACAGGCATTCAGCAAGCAAGAAAGTCTGAGCAGGTAGAGAGAAAAAAACTAATTTTACCACAAATGTCCAAGCATAGCCAAAAATATGTGGAAAACCGACCATCACAAACATTGTCAAAGGCAGTTAGCAGATGCTCTTATCCCGAGTGAGTGAGGTCTACTTGCGATTGGGTCATACCAAAGACCATCATAAAAATGGTACCTACTGCCGTCTGGCAAGGCACGCTGCAATACAAATGCCAGTGGGGAGTCAAACTCTCATGGTTTGACCAGAGGACTAGAACCCTCACTATATAGGCAAGAGGCCAAGGACTATGGAAACAGAGATTGGCGCCAGCCAATGCACCTTAATAGCCTGGTTAGTACTGGGATGGGAGACTGCCTGGGAAGACTTATCCAGACTGATGTATAATGCCCGAATGCATAACACAGTGGCCTTGCTTAAGGGCCCATCAATGGCAGCTTTGAACCCATGACCTTCAGATTAGTAACCCAGAGCCTTAACCATTGAACCATCACTGCCTCCAGATGTGGTGGGCGTGCGTGCATGTGTGCTTCCCGAACATCCCTTTCCAAAACCATGAGTATTAATATGGACTTGATCCCATTGCTATTATAACACCTGCTACTCTTCTGGAAAGGCTTTTGATTGTGGGGATTTCTGCCCATTCATCCACAAGAGCATTCGTGAGGTCAGGTGACGAAAGCTAGGGTGCAGTCAGCTTTACAATTCATCCCAAAGATGGTCAGTGAGGTTGAGGTCAGGGCTCAAATTCTTTCACATCAGCCTTGGCACAGCATGCCTTCATGGAGTTTGCTTTGTGCACAGGTGCCTTGTCATGCTGGAACAGCTTTGGGTCTCTTAGCTCCAGTGAAGGGAACTCGTAATGCTCCAGCAGATGACATTCTAGACAATGATGTTCTTCCAACTTTATTCAAACAGTTTGGAGAAGGAACACATGGGTGTGATGATCAGGTGTCCACATACTTTTGGCAATAAAGCACGTGTCGATTTGAAGAAACTGCTCCATGCTAACAGCATAAATAATAATAAACAGCACCCTGCACTTTTACCTACCAGAGAACATCACTCCACCCTCTTGTGTTCTATTGGCCACAAAACCAGTTTGTGAATTCACAGGTCAAAGTTCATCCAGATAAAATCGGCGCAAAGCAAAAGTATTTGCTACCTGGCGCAAAAAATGCATATCTTTCATGCTCGGCATCCTTTCCCCTTCAGTTAATTGGCTTTTTATGCCGCACATATTTTTGTTTTGCTTTGACAACTGTTTAAGCTAAAAAAAAAAAAAGCTAAAGTTTTGCTGCATCTCCTGTGTTGTCATAGGAAGGAGTCGAAATTTGTACATATTATTGCAAAACTATAAATGTTGGCGCCGCTGCATACTCCTGAACTAAATCATGTGCTGATATAGTAAGCCAGGATATCTACTCGGCTGATGTTATATGATAATGACATACTAGTCGCTGCAGTAGTATGAGACATGAGACCTAACTGGAAAGACTTTGATTATGAAAAGTCTACTGCCACCTGTTGGTATGGAGAGTTATTGTCTTTCACACAAGCAATGAATGGACATGCATGCCTACATGCTTTCAGCTTGATCGTTCTTGCATGCAAGATATTCTCGTTTTTCGACTCCGACTTGGTGTGCCACAGCCCCAAGACTTCACAGGAAGCTGTAAAGCTTGTGTGTAGCCATGCTGAAGAAAATTAAGGTTTTGGAAATGGGCTGTAGTTTAAACGGAGCAACGTAATCATAAATCCTAGCTTACAAGTTTGAGGCTTGAGCTAGGACTAGTTATGAATCATAACACACTTTTGATTCTGTATAACTTTTGCTCAGACTCAAGAGCCAAATCTTTTGTAATACCCTGTACAACCGCTGTTCTACTGATTGTACAGACCAAGTCTAATATCCTTGCATGCTAAGACATTCAAATCAATGCAGCACCGAAGGGCACTTCGGCATTTTGCTTCTACAGTGACTGATCTTGCACATTCATGCTCGCTTGAATCAATTATGCTTGTTGCACAATACGTCTCCTTGATGCATTTACTCCTTCCAAGACGTCGTCCCAGATGGCGATGATGATGATTTATAACGTCTATTGTGGCTCACGGCCAAGTCTTTGGGAAAGGAAACAGTGTGTGCTTGGGCTGTGAAGTTCACTCCTGTGTGTATTGTGTATTGGCAGCAGTTAGTTTTTAGGCCTTGAGAATAGTGGCATTATCAGGGAAACATCAGGCTGGAGTCCAGTCAGGGAAAAAAAAAATTACATTTGAAGTCCAACTTGGCCCTTTATCAAGAATCTGGCCAGTTATATTACACATTATTGCCTCATGCTTACTCTGTTCTCCATCAAATAATATGCATCGGCAGAGATGTTGGCCGGCTGATTATTTTTTTAACTTGAACAAAAAAAAAATATTTGTTTCTTCTCATTTGCAGTCACCCTTTGCTTGTTCGGAACCTCAGTAGGTTGGAGTTGAGATCACATCTCCTGCGTTATTCACTCCCAATATATGAGGCATGTTGACAACTTAAATAGCCACCGTGTGTGTGTGTGTGTGTGTGTGTGTGTGTGTATACAGTACATACACAACTGAGAAAAAGAGAGAAATGTTACATGCATATCATTCCACTGAAAGTTTGTGATCATGTGAATGCTGCTTTGGAGGAAACAAAGCATTAAAAGGCCACGGGTGTGACATTTAGACTCTATGGCACCCTGTTCATTTAATCTTTTATATGCTTTTTTTAAAATCACAGATGTCCATGCTGAGTGGACTGCGCTCTTGTTGAACAAGGGTGTGTTTGTGTTTGGGTGAGTGAGGCGTGTCTGCTTTTAGAAAGCAAGACTTAAGTGGGAGTATATGATTTATGTGCATTTGAAAGTAAACAGGTTGGTGCCTTTGATTTATTGAATCTGAGTAGTTAATGAAAGGATCAACAAATCTCGTGCGCCCTACATCTTTGTATTACTGGGTTAAGTAAGTGCATTGTGTGTGCGTGTGTGAGAGAGAGAGAGAAAAGAGAGAGAGTCCAGGTGGTGGTATCTGTTTTTAGGTCTCTATCTGCGATTGCATGTTGCTCCACTGGTTGGACTGGCCACGGAGAATTCCTGCATGCGCACCGCGTACACCTTTCCTCCTTCCCTGGCACGCTCTCGTCTTCTTGCATCGCAATCTATTTGAAAAATGCATTATATCCGATGCCTAGTGGCCTGAGGTGAAAGCTCAGGTTTTTCTCCTCGTACATCAGACATGCACACAATTGGCACAGATGAAGCCTTGCAAAGTTCTGGCAATACTACGGTCCTCTTTGCTACTGTTTCCATGATCCACATCTTTGATGTGCTTTTTAAAATATACATACATTCTTCCGCCTTTAAAAAAGAAAAAAAAAAAAAAAGGGGCTCCAATTGTCTGAACCACTTCCTTCACACACACACAAAAATCTCAACCTATGAAAAGAAAATGAAACAATGAAATGTCTGAGCTGTCTCCTGGGACCACATAGAGACAACCAAAGCCTCGCAGTGCCTCTTGGGTAATGTAATCTTGTCCTAGTCTCTCTGATCCGCCCTCACAGGTCCAGACGGAAAGCTCCGAAGTAGCTGGAGGAGTCCTCGGCGTGCACCATTGAGGGGGAGGAGACGGACACGAACACCTCGTCGCCGGCGCGCAGCTCGAACAGACCTCCCTGGTAGACGGAGTGTAGGGCGTATTCGGCGTCAGGTGCCCAACACTTTGTGCCGACACCCTTCAGCAGTTGGATGGGTCTCAGGTACGAAGTTTTCTTGTAGATGCACTGAACCAGCTGGTGGCTGGTGCTCTTCTGCTCGCCCTCGCTGGGGGACGGGTAGCGGAAGTAGACCTGCGCGTACAGGTAGTAGCGGCCGTCCTGAGGCACGCGGAGACGCCCGTTGACCAGTGTCATGTTGTGCAGGTGGGCACCGAAGCTCTGATTGGCCCAGGAGCGCACAGGGTGGCGGCATGACTGGTGCAGGTCCGCCTGCGGACTCGGATACTGAGGGTTGGCACCTGGAAGAGTGAGTGAAGAAATATTTTCAGGTCAAAACAGAGATCCAACAAACAAGTGTCCAGAACAGATTTCTATTTTATGACTTGTACATTATCAAGTCGGTACAAAAACATTTTAGAGTCCAAACGTTCGTTTTCTGCACAAAATGAAATATTACAGGAAAAAAAGTTTGTATCTGAGCAGCATATTACATAACAGAGCACTTTTCAGATTAATAAAGAAAACATAATGAACGTTGCTGGGTTTTGGTGCAAAATGAAGAAGCGAGTGTGACAGTTAAAGTGTCCAGAAGAACTGCGGCTGGTTCTGTAAGATGCTCAGTAAAACCTACAGCTCACTTCTTTATAAAACTGCACTCGTACCTCAGACTACTTTTTAAGCAAAGGGTCATTTTACACCAAATATTGACTTTATTTCATTTATTATGGCTTACTGCTTATGGTATTGTTTTAATGTTGAAACATTTCATTTCATTGTTTTAAAGCCATTTTTGCTCAACAGCATTTCTTTACACATGCCTAAGACTTTTGTACAGTCCTGTGTGTATATATATTTTTGTCAAATTGCCTCTTACTATGAAAGTAAGGTTCTTGGCAATGTTGAATGATGAAAACTACCAGACTCTGTATAAAAATAGCTAGAAATCCGGGCAGTCGTCTCTTTACGGTTCCAGAATTAGACTAAAGAATGTAACTCTTAACATATATGACCCAAGATTTTAAAGACTTGCTCAACTGTGATGATCTTCCATCAGATTCCCATCAATCCTGTTTCATCCATCAGCGCAGTACAAAATTCGGTTTTACACTTCAACTGTCATCATTGTGATGAATTTCTCTGATGGCTTGTTTGTTACCTCTGTAACAGTCACTGTATTTGGAACCATTAATGTTTTCTCATCGTTAGTGGGTGGCTCCATGTATCCGCATTCTAATTTAATACATCAGAACACCCTCGGGAAACCGGGACTAGCCTTCGTGCATGCTTTCACCGCCTTCTTTCCGCATGGTGTCCTACTGGCTCCGTCCCTCACACTGGAGTGTCCTCTCTGAGTCAGACAGTGGACAGATGGATGTCCACCTCCTGCCGCCTGCTCAGCACTGACCTGTCTAATCACTGCTAGATAGCATTACAATCTCACAAGGAGTTGTACGTTTGAGGCACTACAGTCTATGCTAAAGATGGAAGGGGACAGGGAAAGAAATAAAAAGGGTTTTGTGGTATGTGGTCTTCCTGGATGACACTGCTGCTTGCATTTCCAAACAGGAAGAGAGGACGTTTGAAAGACAGTGCCAAACCACACGGATGCTTTATTTCGCCTAAATCTGGCTTTCCTAAAAATAGTGTCGAAAAATGTGAGGCACGAAATGTTAAATTTATCCCGGAGCACTTGAAATCCCTTTTCTGGGCCATTAAGCAGAGCTCATCTTTTTTTCTTCAGAAAGCAACATTAGAGGAGGAAGACTTCCAGAAAGACTGAATCATTAGTC
This sequence comes from Notarius kessleri, assembly GCA_025212355.1. NCBI lineage: Eukaryota > Metazoa > Chordata > Actinopteri > Siluriformes > Ariidae > Notarius > Notarius kessleri. Next base: position 2,113 of record JAOBAM010216357.1, on the reverse strand, counting down.
TACTAGAAATAAACATACATCTAATGTGACTATTACTTCCGTAGATACACACATTAGAACTGTTAGCGACTGATGTCCATTTATATCCAGCAACCTTTTCTTTTTACGCTTCCACATGCATGAGAGTAAGGATGGAAACCTTGTGAAGGAAAAAAAAAAACAAGTCAGCACAAATCATGGGTCTATTTTGGTGGAAATTGTATGTCATACAGGATAAACGAGTGGCCGGCTGAGAACGATCACTGGTTTAAACAATACTGTGATGTAAACTATCAGTTCGTGTCTGTATTATTTTTGTTTGATTCTTTCTTTGTATTGTGAATTCAAATCTGATGATAAGTACGATGCACTTTATGAGCGGGACATGCTCCACATTGCACTGTACATGTGGAATCCATCCCAGAATGAAAATGATTTATTTTTTAATACTGTACATATATGATGAAAGAAACAAAAAAAAAAGTACATGAAAATACTTTGTGAAATAAAACACAACAACCACCTGCAGGCTCTGTGTTTTGTGGTGCTTTGACTGTGTGAGAGAGGACACGGGTATTGGGATTTGTGCGAGATACACTGCAACCCCGCTATAACGAATGTTCGCATATAACTAAGATTACTTTGAACTTTTGCATATAAAGTTCACATCCCTTGCCTTTAATGACAATGAGTCTGAGTCTTCCAAAAAAACAAAAAACGAAACAAAACCCAAACCACTGAACCATACGTTTCTCTTCCCACCAGAGCCTAACAATAAGCAATCAAGACCACAGTCAAGTTAACTATGCGTGTTAATGCCATAAAACAAAGGCTTAACTAGCCTCGCTTAGGTGTTAATCACTAACAGTTCTCAAAAATACCGATCATTGACTTAAAAAAAAAAAACTTTCAAAAGACTTTCCTTTACAAGCTAAAGGCAGTTTTACTCAAGTCTTTACTCCATAAGCATTGTTGTCATGGCTACTCGTAAACATAAGATACTCTCCGTCAGTCAGAAAATGCAGGCGATACACAGATGGAAGAGTTTTATTTAAAAACACGCTGGCACACAGATCCAAATCAGAGTTGAGAAACAGGTAATGGTCAAATGAGGTGCATATCAAAGGCAAAATACAAAAAGGATTCAGAAACCAGAAAATCAACACACTGTTACAAAAGGGACTGTGAGACACAAGGTACAGTGTGGATACTTCGCAAAGTCTGTGTGTAGTGAGAGTCCTTTTAAGCATGCGCTGTGATTGTGCTCTAATCTGGAACAGGTGCATGGTAATTAGTCCTAATGGCGTTGTGCATGTGTATGTGAGTAGCAGTTTGAGGCGTGCCGCTGCATGCGAGCGGATAGGACACTGTCAAAGACCAACTTCATATCCTGGACCATCTAAAGTGTGATGAGAAAGCAATGAATTTGTCTAAAGAATACGGTATCCTGAAAAATTCAATTTCGACTTTTAAAGCAAAAGTGCGCAGAGGCTTCATCCATAACTGCAATCAACGTTGACAGGCTGAAAAGAAAGATGATGTGCCAAGGAAACGACAGCAAGTGTGACTTATTTCCTTTACTGTGTAAATGTAAGTGAATTAAGCGTAAATATAAACACAGTTGGTCTTGTTTTATGTAAGAGTGAGTTTGGTGTGACAAGTGGGTTCATTTCAGTATCACAAACTATTTGGATGTCTTCCAAGGGGTTCGATATAGCAGGGTTATAGCGTATATTATTTATATCCTATTTACCATGGTGTATACAGTTTGTGCATTAGGTACTGATTGAGTTGGGGCAGATTCTAGGGTTTAAGTGTTAAGAGTTTAAATGAGATGTAGCAATAGTTAACTGAAGTAAGGAATAAAACATTTTGGGGTGCTGTTACAGGATAACAATCAGTGAGAGTGAAGACGTACTGTTACTACGCTGAAGTTGATTGTTTTCCTGTAACACCACATCCCAAGTGTGTTATTTCCCTTTTACTGCAACAATTTGCCACCGATTACAATTTTAATTGATTTTCGTTTTATAGTCCAAGACCTGGCCTAGACATGAATGCACATAATTTAGGAGAGGATAACTCAACTCTTATAGGCTAATTTGACCCCAAGGAATAACTTGGGATGTGTGCC
>JAOBAM010216313.1:0-10190 GCA_025212355.1 Notarius kessleri | reverse complement strand
GATTTTATCTTCTATTTTTAGACATGTTTACTACTTCTCTGATTCAGGAGCTTTTGTAGCAAATTTGAATTTCCCTCCAGGGATTAATAAAGTAATTCTGATTATTGCCATGACCTTTATATCCAAGATGACATTCATGTCACTGTATGTAAACTTCTGACCACAACTGTACACACACACACACACACACACACACACACACACACACACACACACACACACACATCCATAGACATATGTGCACACACTGAGATTGAGACTGGGAACACCCCCAACAACAAACCCTTGCAAGCTAGAGCTTAATGCACGAGCAGCTAGCCTGAAATTGAAGACAGTAAAAAAGCTGAACACCTGGAACCACTGTGCCCGACTCCTGAATGTCTCCTAGAAGATTTGACTGCAGCAGTATGAACGAACCCTACTATGACCTCACTGAGACCAAGCAGCTGACATACATCACAGCAACAGTGTTCCTGAAAATGTTTGGCTAGAAGATGGACAGTAACCATAAGGTACAATATCCACCATGGAAGAGAAGGTTGGAGGCTAAGATCAAGGCAACTCAGAGAGAAGTTGGCCAGCTATCAGAACTCCAGAAATGTATGACAAGGAAAGGACTACCTCAAAAAGGCTAGTTGTCCATACCTGAGGCTCTAGAAACTGTCAAACAAAGAGTCACAGCCCTGGCTACCCATCTAAGGAGGTACACAAGCAAAGCTGAAGCCAACATAAAAAATAGGATGCTCTCTACGCCTACTGGCTAAAGAAGCTAACCTCACTACATGAGCACTTGGCAACACAGATGAACCAGCTGTTCATGGATGGGACTCACCCTGAATGGCTGACTGAAGGTCAGATAGTCCTGATCCTGAAGGAACCACAAAAGAAAGCAGTCCCATCCAACTACCACCTGATAACCTGCCACTACACAACATGGAAGCTCCTGTCAGGCATCATATCGGATGAGTAGGCATATGACTCAATACATGAGCGAGACCCAGAAAGGAATTGGTAGGAACATCAGAGGAGCAAAACATCAGCTACTAGTTGACAGTGCAGTGGCTCAAAACTGCAGAACCAAACACACCAATCTGTGCACTGCCTGGTTTGACAATATGCCCCATACATGGATCCTGGAATGCTTGAAAGTGTACAACATCAACAAGACTGTCAGCACCTTCATGAAAAACTCAATGAAACTGTGGAAAACAACCCTAGAGTCCAACTTCAAGCCAAAAACACAGGTCACCATCAAGTGTGGCAAATACCAAAGAGATACCCTGTCCCTGCTGCTGTTCTGCATAGGACTGAACCCCCTTAGCCAGATCACCACCAAGAGCATGGAAATCACCCAGGGGTCCATGGTGGAAGCAGCCCAGTAATGGAGCTGCCACTGGGGGGGAGGGAAAAAACCAAATGAACAACAACAAAAAAAGCCAACGATCAGCCCTGGGGCCTCATTGTCTGGCTAGACGTAGGGGTGGGGTGGTGGGGTGACAGGCAGCATCCAAGGCCTGAGGTCTTCTAGAGAGCAGGTACCCAGGGGCCTGAAAGTCCTGGGCCACCTGCTGAGCAGGCTGCTGAACTGACTGCTAAGACCTAGGGTAACCACTGTAGTAAGTTTGTGGGTGAGAGTGACACTGGGAGGAGGCACACTCCTGTGAAGCCCAGAAAATTGCTATCTAATTTTCCTGGCTTGAACCATGTGCTCAAGTGCTTGTCAGGCAGCAGACCCAAACAGCTCTCCAGGTTCCACTAGAACACTGGGGAGGGCCCTCCTGCATTTCTCAGTGAGGGGCGACTGTGCCAGCCAAACCTGGCAGTGAGCTTAGATGAGAATGGACATCAACCATCTCAGCTCTCTGGACATAAGTGTAAAAGCCTGCAGAGATGCATCACTAAAGTAGTGGACGGAAGCATTCAACATGATCTCCTGCAGGGATGCTGAGAGGGCGAGCACTAGGTGTGATGATGAGTTACTTATGTGCACCATGCATGCTGCTGCATCATAAGCCTTTGAGAGCAGGTCATCTGTGACCTTACATCCAGCCTCAGAGTCTCATCAGAAGAGACAATGAGAGAAGCTATAGTTGCCTCAATTGCTGGCATACAGCCCAAGCCAAACTTGCCAGCATCCTGCATGGCTGTCAGAGTTTGGCCATCGGATGTTGCATGAGAGAGGGCTCTAGAATCCCTCCAGCATGCATACAACTCCCTTAAGTATGCATCTGATGGAGGCACAGTAAAGGTGACAGGGGCTGGACCACGTCTCAAAAAAAAAAAAAAAAAACATTGACATGAGCTGGCTGAGCTTGTGGAGCATCCAGCTGCAGGTGGCCCAGGGCCACATGAATGATGGCTCCCCTCTGAACCGGCCCCAGAAGCGCAGGCCGAAGAAAGTGAGCTCACCTCAGAGGCATGGGAGGCTGTATTCTGGAAGACCTTGTCTGCTCCATATTCATCAAACTCAGTGGCTGAAGCCACCATTGAGAGCACCTCATCCTCCTGTGCCAACATAGCCACAGGAAGAGCAGGAGCCTCCATGTCCCCTGCACCACCCTGACCCTCCCTCAGATGCTCAAGGCCAAGGCATAAAGGATACATGTCATGGCCATCTACAGGCTGCAGAGAACCCATACAGGCCAAACAATAACGACTACACAACATGGTGGCAACGAGCAAAATACCAAACACAAGGAATAACAGCAGATGCTGGGAAAGGGAGCAAGAGCACTACTGTCACCAACAACGGCTGAAACAAATATATATATTATTTTAGCTCAAGCAGAAATTTCCTGCTCTAACTATAACGCCAATGGTTCACAATACACTATGCTGGGAGTGAAACCATTGCATTGACTAGCAGACATGCCATCACACAAATATAGCTGCAAGCAGAGATGAGGGGCCCTTGTACCTCCGGTTCCGTGACCCGTCACAAGTTTTCATCATACAACGCACACGCATCTGAGATGTGAGACCAAAGCCTGGGTATCTAATGTGTGCACCACCAGTGATGAGTTTTTAGGCAATGGAGTTATTACTGTCCAGGTACAAATGGTGGCATTATAGCAGAGGGTCACTTTGGGGATGTGGATATAATCAGAAACATCATATCCTATAACCTGTGAAGTTTGAGCCATATTGGGCAAAGTATGCTGCATTTATGACACTTCCTGCTTGCGTGGCATAACATATAAATTTATTGGTTCAGCATTTCAACATCTTGCAAGATATTGTAAATCCCTTCGCAATTTAAAATCAGCAACATCTTGACATGACGTATACCAAATATGGCATGAATCCAACAAACTGCCTAGGAGAAGTATGTCAAAATGTAACACGTGTCAAAAAGCACAAAACCAAAAATAACTCATGTCCTGTTGAGTATGACAAACAATGTACATTAAATTTAGTTCATCTTGGGGCACCCCACACACCTACCAATTTTGACACGGATAGGTGAAACTATATACGAGGCAGAAGTCTCAATGACATGTGGGGACACTATGGAGTCCCCTGGACACACCCGGGGTCAAGCCTCTATCCATGAGTAGCGGTGGCCAGGACTGATGTGTGTACCAAATTTCATGAGTTTTTAGGCAATGGAGTCATTACTGTCCATGTCCAAATGGTGGCGCTATAGATGACTTGCAACCACATGATCAAAGTGTGCTATGTCATGAGCACCCACCATGATGGTGGATATACTGTACAAAGCAAGTAGGATGGCAGCCGCTGAAAGTGTGTCTGTAAACAATGCTGAATTTTCTCAGTATTACCACAATTTGAACAGTCAAGCGAAAACAGATGTGTGGTTTTGACCCATATTATTAAAATAATTCAGACTTTTCAGAAGATAAGATGCTTCTACCGATCATCGAATACCCAGATATTGCACCCTATCTGGTTTGGCTGCCAAAGAATCAAGTCCAACCTTGGATGAAACGTAGCCCATTTTCTGAGTAGGTGCCCGGTCTGGATTGTTTCTATCATTAAAATTATAACAATGACCGAGTGAACCATGACAAGAGAACGCTTATTTTATAACAAAATTCTAGCAACACAAAATAAAATTCTTCAATGATATAGAGAAAGCTTTTGAATCTCACCTGAGATAAAATGATTACTGCAAACATGAGCTGTTTTGGTTTCAGCCTCTGTTAGATCAGCACTGCCGATGTTGTTCAGCCGTGCTCGTCTCCTCTCCATACTAAGCCTCAGTTTCCTCGTCCTCTTTCCAAATCAAGGACGGAATTCTAAAAAATTGGAACGTGCCACGATCACGAGTACTGTTGTGACCACAACCATATACAGCACAAAGATATAACACAGGTAAAAGAACACATAAATCAGTGGAAATACAAAGAGTAGCACACATGTGACTCTGTTTTGTATGGACTGTCGCTTGACCCCAAATTTGCATATCCACCAACATGGCTGACATCCGGGTTTCTATTTTGCTTTGATGTCACTTGCAAGTTAAGGATACCAGAGGGTCACTTTGGGCATGAGGATATCATCAGAACCATTATATCCTATGAGCTGTGAAGTTTTAGCCATATCAGGCAATACACAGTGAAGTAATGATACACTTCCTGTTTGTGTGGGGAAACATATAAATTAATTGGTTCAGTATTTCAACATCATGCAAGATATTGCAAATCCCTTCACAGTTTAAACTCAGCAACATCTTGACATTATGTATACCAAATATGGCATGAATCCAACAAAATGCCTAGGAGGAGGAGATCAAAATGTAACACTTTTTAGGTAATGGAATCATTACTGTCCAGGTCCAAATGGTGGCGCTATACCAGAGGGTCAAATTGGTCATGTATATATCATAAGAACCATCATATCCTATAATTTGTGAATTTTTAAACCACATCAAGAAATGCATGGTGAATTTATGACAATTCCTCTTTGTGTAGCATAACAAATTTATGGGTTTGCCATTTCAGCATCTTGCAAGATATCGCAAATCCCTTCGCAATTTAACATCAGTAACATCTTGACATGACGTATACCAAATATGGCATGAATCCAACAAACCGCCTAGGAAGAGTACATCAAAATGTAACTGGTGTTTTGGCAATGGAGTCATTCCATTCCATGTCCAAATAGTGTCCATTCCATGTCCAGAAGTTGTCTTTGGGAATGTGGATATCTTCAAAACCATGACATCCTATACAGTAACCTGTGACGTTTGAGCCGTATCAGGCAATGCATGGTGAATTTATGACTCAGTTCCTATTTGCGTGGCTGTTACAGCCCATCGGTACTGACTAACATAGAAGGGAGGCGCATGCAAAAATGGCTCAAACAATAGGGGTATATTTATTAAACGTAAACAAGGGATCAAAAACAGGGAAGGAAAAAAAAAAACAGGAGAAACACAAAGCGGGCACGATGACGACTCGAATGGGGTGGTACAGGCGTTCCCAATGGCGGCTGCATCTTGGGAAGGCCTACAGTTGCTGCGTAATCTTTGAATGTGCGCCCCCACAGGCCTGGACGTGCGGTCCTTTTATAGTTGCGGCAGACTCGACATAGGTGCATCTCACCTGTAATTAACAAGGGAGAAAAACAACGCTGCACCCACCAGCGAAGCCAAAATAATTTTAAAGATGTGGGAAGGCCACCAGAGCTGGGGTATGTAATACCCCCACCCCAAAATGGTGGCTCGTCGCCATAATATTGGATACAGAAATAACATATTTCAAACATTCCATACGCCCATTACTCGAGCCAACGTGAACTCCAGAAATTAGCTTCACAAGCCCTGATATAAAATCATACCATCAGAAAATTAAGGCCTTGACATTACTTCTCGTTTTTAAGTCAACAACTAAAAATTAAGACATACTGGCATGCCCACAAACTATGATTTCAAAGTTACTACAGTTTAAGTTTAATGGGGAAATAAAGGCCATTGTAAACAAAGGTGTTATACAAACCATCACCATGTTTTTTTTTTTTTTAATTAATTTATTTTTTAACATTACTATACATATATAGTAAACCAGCCATCAGGCTTACAAAGTTAAGCATCAACCCTAGACAGGGCATCCGCAACGACATTATCTTTTCCACGAATGTGTTCAATTTGGAAACTGAATGGCTGTAACGGCAAACTCCAGCGCATCAGTCTTTGGTTCGAATTGTACATTTGACCGAGGAATTTCAAGGGATCATGGTCTGTGTACACCTTAATTGGATAAGGCGTAGATTCCAAATAAACTTCAAAATGTTGCATTGCTAGTATCAATGCTAAAGTTTCTTTTTTCGATAGTGGAATATTTTTGTTGTGTTTTGTTAAACTTCCTGGAGAAGTAACACACTGGATGCTCTGTACCTCCATCTCGGCATTGCAACAAGACCACTCCTGTGCCCACGTCACTGGCATCTACAGCCAGGTGAAATGGCTTTTCAAAATCTGGGGCAGCTAACACTGGAGCAGTCTGTAAGATAGCCTTAATATTTTCAAAGGCCCTGGTGCAAGTTTCCGTCCACTTAAAATCTTTCTTTGGACTTAATAAATCGGTAAGGGGGCTGACCACCGACGAAAAATTCTTACAAAAGCTACAGTAGTAGCCAACCATCCCCAAGAACGTACGTAGGGCACGTCGATCATGAGGCAGAGAATATTCCTGGATCGCACTTACTTTAGCGGTGATGGGCAAGACTTGTCCTCTGCCCACCACTCGCCCCAAGTAAGTGACCGTGGCTTTGCTAAACTCACACTTTGCCAGATTAACTGTGAGGTTTGCGTCGGATAGCCTGCGAAAAACACCTCTAAGCTGGTCTAGATGTTCAGACCATTGCTTACTGTAGATCACTAAGTCATCTAAATATGCCTCACATCCGGACATGCCTGCAAGGACTATATTAATTAGGCGCTGGAATGTAGCTGGCGCATTCCGCATCCCGAAAGCCATCACGTTGTAATTCATAAAGGCATCAGGAGTGACAAAGGCAGAAATTTGCTTGGCCCTAGCTGTCAGGGGAACCTGCCAGTAACCCTTTAACAGGTCTGTTTTACTAACAAAAGTTGCAGAGCCTCCACGGTCGACACGGTCATCCATCCGTGGCAAAGGATAACAATCAGGCACTGTGATTGAATTAACTTTCTGTAGTCTGTACAGAACCTGTGTGTTCCATCAGGCTTATTGACTAAGAGGCAAAGAGAGCTCCATGGACTCGAACTTGGTTTGGCTATACCATTAGCAACCATGTATGCCACCTTGCGTTGCAAGATAGCGCGCTTCACAGGGTTAACCCTATACGGATGCTGTTTAAGTGGTCCCTTGTTACCAACATCAATGTCATGCTCTAAAACCGTGGTTTTCATCGTAACATCTCTGAACAGTTGGGGAAAGTTTGCTAGCATGCACAAGATGTCAGCTTTTTCAGACTGTGTTAGATGCGATAGATGGTCTGCCATTACCAACAGCATTGCGGAGTTGTTAAGTTGGGCCTCAAAAGCTCAGCGCAATGGAGGGACGTCTGAGTCATCAGTCTGGAACAACGAAGACAACACAGCAGAGTCAGTACTGTCCAGTAAGTCAGATTTATACGTCTGTGTGTCAACACTACCCCCAGTGTAATATGGCTTTAACATGTTGATATGACACACACGGGAATGCTGGCGTTTTGTTAGGCGTTGCGATAATGTAGTCTAGATCTGATATTTTCTTTTCCACGACATACAGGCCATTAAATCGAGCCTGGAATGCTGAGCCTCGCACAGGTAACAGAACCAGTACCTGGTCTCCAGGTTTGAACCTGTGAGCCCTTGCTTTTCTATCAAACCACTGTTTCATTTTAACTTGTGATGTTTCCAAATCAACCTTAGCGATTTCTCAGGCTCTATGAAGCCTGGTACAAACATCGCTTACATATTGTAACCAATTATGAGAGGCAAACTTATTCAGCCACTGATCTTTAAGTATGGCTAAAGGGGTGCGTATATTGTGGGCAAATACGAGCTCTGCTGGACTAAAGCCAGTTGATTCTTGTATGACTTCTCTAGACACCATAAGTAACCATGGAATTGCCTCCTCTCAGTCAGTACCTACATCTAAGCAGTAAGAACACAGCATAGTTTTGAAGGTTTGATGGTATTGCTCCAAAGCCCCTTGGCTCTTGGGATGGTAAGCAGACGATGTAATGTTTAATTTGGAGTGACTTTAGAACCTGGGAGAAAGTGCGTGACATGAAATTGGTTCCTTGGTCACTTTGGATGATTTTCGGCAGGCCAAGCAAAGAAAAGAATTTTAGTAACCCCCTGGTCACCGCTCGAGTGGTAACTTTTCTTAGGGGCACAACCTCTGGGAAGCGAGTTGAAGTGCACATTATTGTGAGTAAACATTGATACCCGCTCTTAGATCGTGGGAGTGGACTGACACAGTCTATGATTACCCTCTTGAATGGCTCACCAATGGCAGGAATCAGATAAAGAGGAGCAGGGGGAATAGTCACATTCGGCTTGCTACCAACCTGGCAGATGTAGCAGGTCTTACAGTACTGTTTAACATCGCGCTTTAGTCCTGGCCAATAAAAATGACGAAGTATTCGGTCATACGTCTTATTTACTCCTAAATGACTAGACACTCCATCATGCGCTACACTCAAAATTTCACACCTAATCTCTGATGGCACCACAATCTGCCGAACCTCACTCCACTCCTCGCTAGTTTTATGTGGCTTCCATTTCCTCATTAACATTCCATCACTGAGGAAGTAGCCCTGACATACATTTTCTAGTTGCGAATCAGAGAGAATAGAATTAAAACACGGTTCAAGGGTTGGATCAACTTCTGAGATTTAATAAATTGTTCCTGAGACAATGAAATCTCAGAACCCGTTTCTATTTCTTTCTCCACAGACATGGGCCTGCTGTGTTTCCTGGTTGAAGTGGGCTGGAAGAGTCTCTCACACTTCTCCAGACAAGCTATAAAACTACCACTCAGGTCCACATTGCTGAGAGGAGCCTCCTCCCTTAACCTTTTGGTGTGCAACCTAGTTACAACACTAGCAGGAAACACATCTGGAAACCTTTGTGCACACTTGTCTAGTCCCTCTTAAATAAGCGACTTAGACACTACTTCTGGCACAGGGGGAGTATCGGCACAACTCCATACACTTCCACCAGCCAGATCGTTTCCAAGTATGAATGTGACACCAGTGACCTGCAAGGAAGGCACAACCACAACCAAGTTACCAGAAACTAAATCCACAACCAAGTCACCAGAAACTAAATCACTCTCAAGATGGACTCAGTGCAGGGGTACCTCCACAAACACCATCTTGATGCCCCTGGCCAGGACACTACTGCCAGTCGCAGTTTTCTCAGACAAGGGCAGCAAACCATGAAGGAGGAGCAACTGTGCTGCACCTGTGTCACGCAGGACACGCATAGCCACTCCTTCCTTGCCAGGCAAAGAAACAGTCCCCCTCATTAGAAAAGGTTCATAAACTGACTGTGTCACTTTGGCCTTACTCTGAAAATGAAGTGCAGGTGATATGGCACTGGAAGTGGAATTAACAAGACCAATCAGCTTTGCAGATTGCTTTTTCTTTAAAACTGGATACTCCACTATTATATGACCAAGTTTTTTTTTTACAATAAAAACAGTGCATGTCTTCCTTCTTAATATGCACCTTTTGTCTTTGTTCTGGTCTTTTATTCAACAATGATTTCTCTCCTAAACAAAACCTGTCTCTACCAACCCGAGGTGTCAGAACATACTCGTCTGCCAGTACAGCAGCCTGTGCTACTGTAACTGCTTTCTGTTCAGTCACATATGTGGCAACAGCCTCTGGAAGACAATTAGCTGCTCTTTAGTGGCAACATTCTGTGACAGACACCAGCAGTCAAATAGATCTTCTTCCCTGCCAAATTCCACAAAGGTCTAAGACTCAGATTTTCTAAGGTTGCGGAATTTTTGTCTGTAGGCTTCAGGCATGAGCTGATAACCCCACAATATTGATGCCTTAACAACATCATAGTTACCACTTTGCTCCAAGGTTAGGGAAGAGTAGATATCTCGTGCTTTCCCTACCAACACACACTGCAGCAAGAAAGCCCATGATGTCTTTGGCCAATTCAGGTTTGTGGCGACACATTCAAAATGCAAAAAATATTTTTTCACATCCTTTTCAACAAAAGGAGGCACCAATCTAAT
>JAOBAM010215042.1:0-10318 GCA_025212355.1 Notarius kessleri | reverse complement strand
ACCAAACGAACTAAATTCAACACGGCTAAAAACCGAACAGGCCGATAAGTATCATATTTAATTGCAATTAGTTGCCAGTACGAGTCACGATATAAGGTTACTAAAACCTAAAACGTAATTGAACAACACGCTAATTAAGAAATAAAGCAAGTTGAAAAATGACTTCAGTTCTCCTTTAATAACTACCGAAGATTGAGTTTTACCAGTTCAGAGAGCGTTTTGCTTTCATTTCGTATCGATCTTTACTGATTTGTGTCGATCGCCGTCCGCTGCCCTTGCACAGAATTGGACTGCGGTTGTAGTGCTGTTTTTGTACTCATGCAAGTAGATTAATAATTCAGTCTCCATTTTATTGCACTGAATTGTTTTTCTTGTTTCTCCTCCCCCCTCCAAAGATGCACCAAGGATCTGTTCCGATATCTTACACAGTTACCACGGTGACGACCCACGGCTTTCCCATGCACACGGGGCAGCCGCTCCCGGCGTGCAACGCACAGCAGCTCCCAGCATGCTCGGTAATGTTCAGCGGACAGCTCTCTCTACTCTGCTGCCTTCCTCCTCCTGTGAGTTTGAACAAGGAAGAGCCGGAAGCGTCAGTGCCGTCCGTGTCGAGCGCGCATCCCACTCCGCTCCAGCTTAACACCAGCTTAAAAGAACTGCTTTTCACCAAAGGAAAACGATACGAGCGTGGCTCGCTGCTAGCCATCGCGTCTCACGTGAACGTTTTGGTCAAGCGGTTCTTTTAATGCTTTTAGATCAGAGCATCATTACAGCCACCGTGCATTATTTATCCCTTTCATCTGAGAATATATCGAGTCATTTGTTTAGTTCATTGCATCTGTTTTGTCGACATAGCAGCTCCCCACCCTGTGTATCGTGAATGCATTATGTTGACTGAAATGGGTCAGAGAATATATTTCAGGAAAATGGGTACTTGTGCAGTAGGTTTGTCACGACAGGAGCTTTTTAAATCTCAGTTCACGTGCAGAATTCACTTATTCGCTATGTTCCTGGCCAGAAGGTGATTCTTTCGAGGCATCAGTCTTCATCTTGATACAAAAATCAATGATTCGAGGTCGAAAAGATGCGTGTTCAGCAGCCAACAACGCAGTACATCGATTTCGAGATGTTTCGTTGTCTTGCAAGTTCTTTCCGTGGGCTTGGAGACACAGAGGCCACGCCTCCTTTATTCGTGCTCCTCGTTTGCAGAACCCAAAGTGAAAGGCGGCGGAGTTGAACCTCATGCTGCTCCTTCCACCCCGAGAAAGTCAAACCAAAAGTCCGGGGGTGAGAAACTAAGTCTGGTTTCAGCTGGATAAGCGTTTTCGTACAGCATCCTGTGGTATTACAGTTAGGTTTTCAGGAAAATTTGGATCCGGCTCTGGACTTTTGGTTCTTCGCGAAGGACTGCTTCGCCTTGACTTCGACACACAAAAGTAGTCATGCCTCCTTTTATACTGGGACTGGGAGGCCACAAAAGTCTCACCTTCTCGCATCTCAGACATTCGAATGTCTCTCTTAATTTGTGCTCAAAACTGTGAGAGACTCCAGGAGTTGTTGGTTTGTGACTTGGTGACTATATTCAGGAAGATTGATTTTCAGGTCCCGTAGTTTCCCCGACTTAAAGCCCCTGTTTAGTCTTTACACCGCTACAGAAGTCATCTAACGTTGGGAAAGTGGACTTTAATTCGTGATTGAAAACGACACTTATCTTTGTTTATATTTGTGTCTCCGCAGCTCATCCAGGCGTGCACGATGCACCACTTACCCGTGTCTTACCAGGCCTTTCCTCCTCTGATCTCCAGCGAGCATTTTCTCCTGCACCCGAGTCCTCCAGTGGCGCCGCATCAGCCCCCGGCACTGGCGCCCCTCAGCCACTTCATCCCTCTGCAGCCCCAGCACCCCCGCATGGTGAGCCACCCACTGGGGCAAGTCTGGTGGATCGAGTTGTTCTGGGTGTTCCTGCGTCTGTTTATTTTTTATTCATTGTTCGCCGCATTTGTATTTTTGAGTGAAGCGCGTTGACGTGGGCTGTCCTTTGCCTGTTTTCCTCAGCCTCTGCAAAGAGTGGAGAACGAGGTGGACCTGAGAGGAGAGCAGCATCATTTGGGAACTTTCTCGTACCCTGCGGCTCATCACCCACCAGCAGCCATGCCTCCCTCCGTGCCCCTGCAGTACCACCTGCCCCAGGAACCCCTCCACCAGGAGCTGCCTTTTGCGGTGGTTAGTAAAAACGTCAGGAAATTCTCATAACCACATCTGTGGATTCGGTCCGTTTTGTGCCGAGAGCACGGCCGATGTTTATTAACGATTTGACGAGTATGCCTCTCTGAACCGGCCTTTCTGGATAAGCAGAAACTGTTTTTCTTTTTAACGGTATGGAAAGAAAGACCAGAGGACAATATCGGCTCGTTCGATATGACGGGAAGGTTACGGTGACTCGCATGACCATGCTTTGCAACCGTGGCGAGCCGAAAAGCAGCTCGGAACGTACAACACGTTGAACCTCAAAGAGGATGGGTCACGATAGATTCTGATTAAACTGGCCGGCTGAGAAAACGCTCCGCGATGTGATTTTTAGGAATAATTGAGAGGATGGATATACGGTGGGGGAAATGAATATTCAACACCATTTTTTTTTTTTCTTTTCAGTAAATATATTTCGAATGCAGTGATTCACCTGAACTTCTGACCAGATATTGGGATGAAATCCACACAGTGAAAGAAATCAAAAGATAACCATCCTGACCAAGGCCCTCTTGTGAATCTTGATCTTCAGTTCTTTCCACAAATGTTCTGTTGGGATGAAGTGTGGTGATTTGACTGACCAGCTCAACATTTTTTATTTTATTTTTTCTTCCTCTCCATCCATCTGAGAGTCTTCTTTCCAGGAAGTTTTGGATTGCTGCGCTGCTAGAAAGTCCACCCATATCTCCTCTTCATTATCCTGGTGGATGGCAGCAGATTCATGTCAAGAATTTCCCAGTACATGGCTCCATCTTCTCTTCAGTTGCAACGAGAAGACAAACTGCTCCATACAACGATGCTTCCAAATCCAAACGTCATTGTTGGGTTGGCGTTTTTCAGGTCATATGCAGAGCCATTTTTCCTCCAAGCATGATATGTGCTGCTATTTGTCAAAAATGTCATTTTTGTCTCATCTGACCAGACTACGTTCTCCGAATAATTCACGCTTTCCCAGGACTTTTCAAGAACTGGGTCTTCCAGGGTGAGCGTGCGCTGCCGATCGTTTTCTCTGTGACAACCGTAAATGCTGCCTCCAAGTCTTTTTGGGAGTTCGATCCAAGTGGTCCTTGGCTCTTGGGCTGCTCTTCTCAGGAACTTTCTGACTTCCTGGTCAGAGATCTTGTGAGGAGCTCCTGAGCGTGGCAGTTTGATGGTGGCGTGATGTTCCTTCCAGTTGTGGATAACGGCCAAAGTGGTGGTGCTTCCGGGAGCGTTTAGGAGTTGTGAAATCCTTCGGCAACCGGTGCCGTTGTTATGTCGCGCAACCGTCTTTGTTTTGAAGGTCTTTGGACAGTTCTTTGCTTCTGCCCATGATGAGATGTTCAACATGGTCGAATCCTGCTGATTCTAATTTACACCGGTTGGAGGCTGAACTACTCGGTGAACCCAGTTGGTGCCTTGCTTTGATGTTCTGCTTTTTCTGAGTGTGTTCAATACTGATTTCCCCCACTGTGTATCGATCCTGATCAAGGATCAGACGAACCCTTTGAACCTGTATTGTTTTTTTTTTTTTTTATACCAAAGACTAACTGTTGCATCATGTGTGTTGTGTTTTTTCTGCAGCCATATCCACACATGCTGCCCAGGCGTGGGAGTGGCCAAAGGTATCGCTTGCAGCAGCCGCTGCCTCCTCCACCCCCTCCTCCGCCCTATTACCCCGGCTTCCTCCCTTACTTCCTGTAAGAATCCACTCCATACACACTTTGTCTAATGGAATCTGTAGAGCAGAAGTGTTTTACTTCTTGCATCTTATGCATCATCGAGTGTCCTTTAGTTCCTTTCTGGTGGACAAGCCCTCCCTAGCAAGTATAAATTGATGTTTCGATACACAGGCAAGATCAAATTCCTTTTGCTTGCTATGTAGAGAGCATGAAACCAACAAAGTGGGTGTTTGGTTCCAACTGTCCCCTTGTGCGCCCGAGCCAATGCATTTACATCCCGAGGCAGTGGCCGTGAGCTTGACTATACAAGAGTACGATTTCAGAGTTGGGTGATCATGGGTGGAGTTTTTGGGTGCATTTTTAAAAAGCCAAAATGTTAACTTGTTGGCATGGGTTCGTAACTCGGTAGTTAAGATGGCTCATTAACAATTATGGCGAGACAATGCAAGTTTCTGTCGGTGTTTCAGGGAGATAAGGTATGTGTTTACGTGGCATGTGTGTTTCCAGCTCGATGCTTCCTGTGCCTCCGACTGCTGTGGGTCCCGCTATCAGCTTGGACCTGGACGTGGACGATGTCGAGATGGAGAACTACGAGGTGAGACCTGAAGGCTTTCTTATGACAAAACGGTGTCACTCCAGACTCCTTCCACTCATGTTTAAAAAGAAATCACCGCGTCAATGCATCGACTATACAAGTCCTACACGTGCAAGATGTTACTATCGAAGCGAAAACGCATCGAGCATGACTTCTAACCTGAACCTGTATCTCCGTGCGCTGTTGTTTTCTCTGCCTCAGGCGTTACTGAACCTCGCGGAAAGACTCGGCGAGGCAAAACCTCGAGGCCTGACGAAAGCCGACATCGAACAGCTCCCGTCCTACAGGTTCAACTCCGAAAAACACCAATCGGAACAGACGCTGTAAGTGAGCCATGCTTGCGTTCAACAGCAGGAAGTGCAGAGTAACTGGAGTATTTGAAATCCTGCTCTTCACCCCTTTCTTCTCCCCCACCTTTCCTGTCAGGTGTGTCGTGTGCTTCAGTGATTTCGAGTCAAGGCAGCTACTTCGAGTATTACCCTGTAATCATGAGTTTCACGCCAAGTGTGTGGACAAGTGGTTAAAGGTAAGAGGCTCATCGTCACACCCGTATAAAAGAAGCTCCATTATGAACGTAGGAGGTCTACGCTGTGGAGATCTGACTCCAGTTTTTCATGACTTTCTGGAAGTTTCTTAAAGTCTTGTTGAACAAAAGTGCAAATGATTAAAGTCCGATTCCGTTCTCGTTGTCCCGCAGACGAACCGCACGTGTCCGATCTGCCGCGCGGACGCTTCCGAAGTTCACCGTGACGTGGAGTGAATCTGGGCCTTCGTCCTTCACTGGATAACAGCACAAACCTTTGGCGTGTGTGGTGGGAGCGGGCACACACACACACATAAATACACACAAACACGTAGTACATGCGCGCACCACCCAACCCTGTGCCCTCCAGCAAAACATAGAAGCATCTCCGACACACTCCGGACGCCCCTCCCCTCCCCTCCCCTCTTCCCCTATACATTCAACCAATAAGCAATCTTGGAATATGTACGGATTGTGTTCGACCTCCGCTGTGCTTCTCATGCAAGCTACTGCCTCCTCTGAGCCCGGCAAACTTCCCACGAACCCCGATTCGAGTTTCTTTTCCTGCTCTTATTCCTTTTTTTGCCGATTCCAAAGATTAACGTGTGTGGTGTTGGCATCAGTTTACACAGTTGAATGTTCTCTCGCCGTTCGCTTACGAATAATCCAAGCTGTGTTTCAGTGGTGTTAAGGGAAGACGGGGAGGGGGTTCGAGGACGTTACTCAAGCGGGTAATGAGGAAAAGAAAAAAAAACAAGGCAACCAAGGGGTTTAAAAAAAAATAAAAAAAAATCGCCTGATCATTAGCTGCATGTTTGTATAGGTGATGGGCTGAAGTGACTTGTTAATAATGTATGTTTCGCAATAATGTATTGATGATTTCAATAGCTCTATCCCAGCTTTGCTAATGTGAGCGTGAACAGCAGTGGCTCCAAGTCTTTGAGCTAATGAAGAAGAAAAAAAAAAAAAACCACACACACACAAGTACTGCAAACTAAACAGGATGAATGTGCGTGTACGTCTGCTCCTGGGCCTCATCGCTGTGGAGTTTTGCACTGTTGCTGCACTGGAAAGGTCACGAGGACCTTGTCGTGACCTGTGACCTCTGGCCACCTCCTAACCTGGCTGTCGGCTACTGCTCGGGGAAGCCCTCCTCTCTTCTCCTCCATCCTTCAGTATGTTCAGTCTGTTCTGGATGGCTTCTCACGGACTGTTCTTTTAGGTTAGCAATACTTTTGACTCGACGAGCTTCTTGCTGCATTTCACGCGCAGGTTCAGCAGGACAGCAGCGAAGGGAATTTTCGCTTCCACCTGATGTCCAAAAATACTGACTTTGGAAAAGGTGCAGTCCCATTTGCAGAAAGCAATATGTGCAATGAGTGTCTGTCCTGAATGAATCTTTTTTTTTTTGTTTTGTGTTTTTTTTTTTTTTGGAGGACCGGGCTTTTCCTCATCTGTGAGCCAAATCTTCAATAATTCAATACTTTCCAAGGATACAGCTCTGCCTTCTTCAAGATGTTGACAAGCACAAACTAATCCTAAAAAAAAAAAAGTAGACTCAGTAGTCAATTTAACTTGTTTTAGATTTTTAAAACTGGTGTTATTTATTGGCTTTATCTTCTGGATTGAGGGGCAGAGCACTAGCACGGTCACGGTAGCAATGTGAAGTGATGTAAACGATTACGCATTTGTACGCATAGCATCGAATTGCCGTCTTGTATTGAGACAAACGAATGTGGAAAAAACGCCCCATCGCGCGTCGTCGACTCTGCTTGTGTGTGCCAGCTGACTGTAGTGATTTCCACAATTCAACGAAAAGGTCGTTCTTAGAAATGCACTGTACAACCTGCTCAGCTCTTGGTTCGCTCTGCATTGAATCCCAAAAAAAGAAGGGGGGGGGGAAGACAGGGATGAAATGTTGAAGTAGGGTGTTTTTTGCTACGCTAATTATAGGACACAAATATATATGATATAATATAAATATATATATCTATATATATATATATATTCTTGCTTCCTTAATTGTGTCCACGAGTAGCAGTTTGAATCAGACTCGCTTTCTGGGTAAAGGGACATCGCCATGATTTTAGCATGCGAGTCTGGATACTGATGCTCACCAGGTTCAAAAAAAAAAAAAAAGCCATTGTGATGAATTTAAACCACACTTTTGATATTAACGTGTATACATATCCGTTCACTGGCATATATTTTGAAGAAAAAAAAAAAAAAACTCTCAGGGCCTCTAAGTTAACTTAAAATGAAAGGAAAACAGGCGGTGGGGAGGAGGGTGTTGAAAATGTCTCAGTTTTCCTCAGGCCGTGCATATTTTACGTGTAATCCTTTTTAATGGTATTTATGATGTTATGATTTATTATTATGATTATTATTACACCAGTGAAAGACCGGCATGCAAAGAAATAAGAGGGGGGTGGTGGAGAAAGGGAGGAAAAGAAAAAAAATTAAAAAAGGTAACATGTCTGTGTTTTCGTACTTGGAACTCGTGATCCTGTTTGAGGTGGAAAAAAAATTGATGGAGAAAGGAAGAAAAAAAAAAAATGGCCAAGCGCATTATCCTACCTGAATCACTTCCAAATATTAAGTGTTTTGCATGGGGTGGGAGGAAAATAAAGAGATGAGGGAGGAAAGAAAAAAAAAAAGAAACAAACAAACCCCTGCATTTTTTAATTTCAGTGAAATATATAAAACGTGTGGGCGACTTTACAGATAATCGTGCACAGTATGCATGCGTGTCTTAACCAGATCCTGGCTGGTTTTTTTCCTTCGTTCTGATTTTTTTTTTTAATTATTATTCTTATTTTTAAGTTCTAGTTGGCTTCGGGTTCCGGGGATTTCCGGCTCAGCTGAAAACTGCCATGCGTCGTACTGCACAGAACCGAGCGATCACCGAGCGAGCGAGACGTTCTAAGAAACGCTCATCATAAAGAGCACGCTTGGCTTGGTGTAGACGGTGAAGGCCGTGCTTTTTTTGGCTCTCGATCACATTCGTGCTTGTGCTGTTGCCTCAGCGACTGAAACTGACTTTGCCTGGAAAAACTCGATCACTGAAAGCCATATAGTGAAACGGTGCTAGATGTCTGTCGCTCCATTCACATTACGGGAATGCAATAGTGTGTGCTACGACTATGACTTTCACGTACTCTTTATAGCATGCCGTGCTAGTAGTGCCCCTGAAACGGTCAGTTATAGTTATAGTCACGTTCAATAGGGGTTTCCGACTGAGAATCTTTTAACTGTTAAGCGCGTGACGCCGCGCGATCACATCAAGTGCATCTGCCTTAAATCTAAAAGCGTGTATTAAAAGGGGACTCAAAAAGCGTTCGTCTTGCTCTCACCAAAACTTAATATGTACCTGCCATAGGGTCTTTTACCTTGAACAAGCACTATCTGTAAATGTTACAGTTAAAAAAAAAAAAAAAAAGAATTCAGCTGCCATATACATAAGCATTTTAGCTTGAGGGAGGGAGGAATGGAAGGAGTGATGGCTGTTTATACTTGTGGCAGGAGACAGATCCAAGTGCAGGAAGGGAGTTTAGCAGGCGTGATATTTACAAAAACAACACACAAAACTGAAAGCAGTCATAAACACAGCTAGAAACAAATGTGACGGTGATTGATAGTACTTTGCAAAGCCTCTGTGTTTTTACATGTTCAAATCAGCATCAGGTGTTTCCCATAATGACTGGGTTCTGTGAGCGAGCGTGGCTGCTCGAGTGCACGAAGGCATGACAGTCAAGTGTTCACCTGCTGTGTGATTTACAACTTTTAGCTCACTTGTATATTGCCATGCGTTGTCACCAAAATGCCTCATTTTCATTGATGACCCATCGCAAAGCATCAGGAGCTGGAGTGCGACCGTAGCTTAAAGGGCAAGGGTGCAAGCCTTAGCTGAACACCCGTGATTGCTGATCCGTCAGATGGCACTGCATCAAGAACAGTCACTGATCTATAGCTGATATAACCACATGGGCTCAGGATTACTTTGGCAGACCTTTGTCAAGCTCCATTACACAGTTACATTCACAAATGCTACTTAAAACTTGACTGTGCAAAAAGGAAGCCCAATGTTCACTGCGTTCAGAAGTGCTGTCGACTTCTCTGGGCTCGGAAGCCGTCATTCTAGACTGATGAGCAGGAATTCAACTGTTAAAAGAAATGACAGTTTTTATAATTTATCATTTTTTGAAGTTAAGAAGCGGTTGATGGTTTAGCATCGCTGAAGCAGTGACTAAAAATCTCTGCATGTTTTTCATCTCAGCCGCCGCGGGTATGTGACGTCTACTGGACCGAATTCAAACACTGTAAGAGTTTACGCAACCGTTTGCATCACTACTACACGTACGGGACGTCACCCATCTGCCTGCAGTGGAAAGACGACTATGAAGCTTGCAGAGAATGGGAGAGGAATCGCAGTCCACATGCCAAGGTTAGTGTCTGTTGTAAAGCATCGCATGACCGCTGCAGTGCTAGTGAAGCCTTTCAATACTGTTGTGCTTTTTTTTTTTTTCTTTCCTCCCCCCCCAAGGAGAGTCTTCAGAAAAGTGAGAGACAGCGAGTGGCTGAACAGAAGAACTTCCCTCCATTTTGGGAGATGAGACAAAAACCACCAGCTGACTGGCATTTGCCTCTTAATGAGGAAAAATAATGGTTCTTGAAGACACAACAAACAGCCTTAAGCATGTCAGTCTTTATTTATTTAGCTTATTCAGTCTGACATCGTTTCTCTGAGTCACATCGCATCATACATGTACACAAATGTCAGAAATAAGGTACAAATTGGATCAGACCTGATTGTAAGCTAGTAGTGTATTTTAAAGCACATTCAAAAAGACATGAATAAACTGGGACGCTAATTCATGTCCTCAATTTGCTGTGGTGTACTTTGACAAAAGTGTCATACTTTTTATAGGAAAATAAAAGGGTAAGGTGAAGTAGTCTTAGGAATTTTTTGTTAATTGTTCCAATTTACTCATGCAAGAACAAAATATCATACTCTTTAGCCCTTTATCATTAATGTTGTGGAATACCTGCTAAGATAACGTAGTTCCTTTTCTCACTTGCATTATAGCAGCTGTGAAATCCAAAGACATGCAGTTAGGTTGACGTGGGGCAGCCTTGGGCGGAGATGCCCTCGAGCAAGGTACCTGACCCCTGGCTGCTCCCCGGGCACTCTGGTGTGGCTGCCCACTGCTCTGGCTGTGTGCATGTGTTCACTGCTTCAGATGGGTTAAATGCAGAGGATGAATTTCACTGTGCTTGAAGTGTGCATGTGAC
>JAOBAM010214889.1:0-10335 GCA_025212355.1 Notarius kessleri | reverse complement strand
GGTTGCATAGTCAATAAAAGTGCTTGTTCTGCCCTTCAGGCATTTACGTTTCATTTCATGTATTTATTTTAGCGCATCTTTATTTCAGGTAGACTTTTATTTTGAAATCTTTTTTTTTTTGCGCTAAAACCGGAAGTAGACGATAGCACGATAAATTGACAAGCGGTGCAGACGTTCATTCATTCAAGATGGAGGCTTCTCACTGTTGATTCCCCGGAAGAAGCATCGCTTGTATGTATTACATATCTGTTGTAATTAAATAATTCATGTTGATTTATGCTGTAAAAAAATGAAGTTAAAAGGCTATAGATAGCTTGTTAGTTCGCAGAATGCTAGCTACTCACTGTGGTCTCTCATCATTAGTCAGTTAGCTTGTCTGGCAGTTGTATAGTTTGTTGTGTATGAAAACTAGGATGGTAACTAGTCAAGCCATTCTGTTGTTTTTTCTTAGTTTCACTCTCTTACTCTAGATTCTGTGTCTATCACCTATTGGATCCAGTTCAATGTTAAGAGTGAAAATAAATCAAACCAGGATTCAGGCATTCTTCTCATTCATGGATTTAAGAGAGTTTAGCTGACTGTATAGTTGGAGTTGCCACACTTCAGCGACGACAGTACAGTGAAAAAGCGTAATTCGTTGGAGTGTGTCAACATCTTCAGAAGCAAGATAGAAAAAAAATGGAATTAGCAAGGGCTGACAGTGCATCTGCATGCACAAGAAAATCAAAGAGCTCTTACTCCTCAACATCAAGTGCCGGAGTAAAGGCGCGTGCTAAAGCAGAGGCAGCAAGGGCGCGAGCTGCATTTGCAGAGGAAGAAGCAAAACTAAAGGTAAGAAAGACCAGCGAAAGAAGCAGAGCTACAACTAGGAAAAGCAAAGTTAGAAGCTGAACTCAGTGCACTTGCACTTCAAAGAGAGGCAGCCACAGCTATGGCCCAAGCCGAGGCATTAGAAGCAGCTGAAAGAATAGAACTGGAAAGTTCAAATAAGACTGATTCATCTTCTCATATAGTTTTGCAAGATGAAATTGCAACACGCATTATGGAATATGTTGTAACACAAGCTGAACATCGCACACCACGGTCTCCGCCATCTGTCCATGCAACACAGCCTAACACAGCATTGTCAGAAGCAAGCTACATCACATGGCATCTTCCAGGGAAGCACAAATCAGAGTT
Organism: Notarius kessleri; assembly: GCA_025212355.1. Taxonomy (NCBI): domain Eukaryota; kingdom Metazoa; phylum Chordata; class Actinopteri; order Siluriformes; family Ariidae; genus Notarius; species Notarius kessleri. The sequence continues at coordinate 9,156 of JAOBAM010214889.1, read as the reverse complement.
ACAAGAAGAGGATGAGACCCCTAACAAATCGTCTGGCCATAATGCAAAACCCAAGACAACACATCATCCTCACAAATCACAGTTAAAGGCTACAGCTCTGTCATACATTCCTGTGTCTGCTCCGCCCACCCCAAGTGTGACACCTGAAACAGAACACCTGGCACGATACCTGGCTCATTGTGATTTAGTGAGTACAAGTCTCTATCAATTCGATGACCAACCTGAAAACTATCTGTCATGGCAGTCATCATTCAACAATGTTACTACAGGCTTGGGACTAACATCCACTGAAACGTTAGATCTCCTGATAAAGTGGCTCGGACAAGAGCCTGTCAGGCATATCAAAAGGATTCGCTGTGTGCATGCTGGGAACCTAGATGTAGCACTGATAAAGGCCTGGGACCACCTCCGAGAGTGCTATGCTGCACCTGAGGTAATGGAGAAGTCTCTGTTCAAAAGACTGGATGAATTCCTAAGAATTTCAGCCAAAGATTACAAGAAGCTAAGGGACCTAGGCGATCTCCTCATGGAACTTCAGGCTGCAAGAGAGGAAGGTTACCTTACAGGATTGACCTACCTGGACACCGCCAGGGGCATTGGACCCATTGTGGAGAAACTCCCATAAGGGCTACAGGAGAAATGGCTTCTGGTCGGCTCAAGATTTATGGAAGAAAACAACAGCCATTTCCCTCCATTTGATTACTTTGCCGATTTCATCTGTCATGAGGCACGACGAAGGAATGACCCCAGCTTTCTTCTTCCATGTGGCAGCAGCAGCAGCTTGAAATCAGGCAAAGCAGGCTTGAGAAATTATGGAAACAAAATAGCCGTTCACAAGACAGATATCTCTTCAGGTAAAGACCCACCTACAAACTCACCTGAGAAGAAGCCTGATGGGCCAGAGAAAAATTGTCCCATTCACAAAAAGCCTCATGCGCTGAGGAAATGCAGAGCATTCAGAGGCAAGAGCCTGGAGGAAAGAAAGAACATTCTCAAAGAACATGGGATTTGCTTCAAGTGCTGCACATCTGCCAGTCATCTTGCAAAGGACTGTAAGGCAACAGTGAAATGCTTAGTGTGTGATAGCGACCGACATTGTGCTGCCATGCATCCAGGTCCACCGTCTCAAGTCTACAGAAGGCCGACACCCCCACCAGACAATGGCGGGGAGGAAGAGGAAAACAGCGGCGACAGCACAGCCATAAGTTCACAATGCACCCAGGTGTGTGGACCAGGCCGAACAGCAAGATCCTGCTCAAAGATCTGTCTAGTTCGAGTGTATCCTCAAGGTAAATGTGAGAAGGCAGCTAATGTGTACGTGATTTTGGACAATCAAAGTAACCGATGACTGGGCCGATCTGACTTCTTTGAGCTGTTCGACATCAAAGGCCAATCATTCTCCTACTCACTCAGGACCTGCACCAGGCTGGTTGAGACATCGGGCAGGAAAGCAGAGGGAATTTAAGTTGAATCTCTTGATGGGCAGACTAGCCTAACGCTACCGCTGCTAATTGAGTGCAATGAGCTACTCAATGACTGCTCTGAAATACCAACACCTGATGCAGCCCACCACCATCCACACTTGCGAAGTGTTGCTCCTTACATACCAGAACTTGACCCCAAAGCAAAAATCCTCATCTTGCTAGGCAGAGACATTGTTAGGGTCCATAAAGTCAGACAAGAAGTCAGTGGACCTCATAATGCCCCTTTTGCACAAAGACTGGATTTAGGATGGGTTCTAGTCGGAGATGTGTGCTTAGGGAAAGCACATAAACCAACGGTGAGCACATTTAAGACAAACGTGCTACAGAACGGCCATCCCTCCATCCTCAAACCCTGCGAAGGTTTCATGAAGCTCACTGAGGGTGTGTTCTATGGCAAGGAGCAGAAGAACAAACCCTGCAAGGTGTCAGTGGAGGCCCTTGAACACAAGGTCTTCGAGGAGACAGATTTTGACAACAAACCTGCACCATCCATCGAGGACACAATCTTTTTGGAAATCATGGATCAAGAAATGTACAGAGACATGTCAAACAACTGGGTTGCTCCTCTCCCCTTCAGAGTTCCATGTCAACGTCTATCCACCAACCATGAACAGGTGTTCACCCGCTTCACCTCCTTGGAGAAAACCTTGAAGAGGAAACCAGAGATGAGAGATCAGTTCCTGGAATTTATGAAGAAAATATTCGACAACAGACATGCAGAATGGCTCCACCACTGGAAGAGAATGAGGAATGTTGGTACTTGCCCACCTTCAGGGTCTACCACCCATGAAAGCCCGAGAACATCCGCGTGGTGTTTGATTCCAGCACCAAGTACTTTGGCATGTCACTGAATGATGTTCTTCTCTCAGGCCCAGATCTCAAAAACTCACTCATTGAGGTGCTGATCCGCTTTCACAAGGAACAAGTAGCAGTGATCACTGACATACAGCAGATGTTCCACTGCTTCCTCGTCTACAGAGACCACAGAAACTACCTGAGGTTCTTGTGGTACAGAGACAATGACATGTCAAAGGACGTCATCGACTACAGGATGAGAGTCCATGTTTTTGGCAATAGCCCATCCCCATCTGTGGCCATCTACGGACTTAGGAGAGCCATCCAAGAGGGTGCACACAAACATGGAGAAGACACCATTCAGTTTGTTGAACATCATTTTTACATAGATGATGGACTTATATCAGTGCCTTGCGAAGCCGAAGCCATCAGCCTATTACAGAGAATGCAGGCATCTCTCAGTGAATCGAATCTGAGGCTTCACAAGTTCACCTCAAATAGTAAAGCCGTAATACAGGCATTTGCGCCAGTAGTTCTGAGAGACCTTGACTTCAATGGTGAAGCTACACCAGTGCAACACAGCCTGTGACTGCTGTGGGAGACAACAACAGACACTTTCACATTTGCAGTCTCAGAACACAAGAAGGCTTTCACTCGCAGGGGAGTTCTGTCTACAGTGAACAGCATCTTTGACCCTTTGGGCATAGTTGCACCAGTGAACACTGAAGGCAAAAGTCTCCTAAGAGAACTCTGCATTGATGCATGTGACTGGGATACACCTCTTCCAGAACAAAAGCTGAAGCAATGGGAGATCTGGCGAGAGTTGCTACACAACTTGAGCAAGTTGCACATCCCACAGGCATATACTGCAACATCACTTTCCAAAACTGAACACACAGAGTTATGTGTGTTTTCCGACGCATCCACAAAAACCATTGGAGTCGTGGCATATCTCAGGACCATTCAAGGCAAGGGACAGATTGAAGTGGGATTCATCCTAGGGAAGGCCAAGCTGGCACCACAGTCCGAACCTACCATCCCTCGGCTAGAATTGTGTGCCGCAGTACTAGCCATGGAAGTTGCAAAAATCATCCAAGAAGAACTGGAAATGAAGCTGAGTGCCATCAAGTTCTTCTGTGATAGCAAAGTAGCATTTGGATACATTCACAATCAAAGCAAATGCTTCTATGTGTACGTTCACAATCGAGTGAGACGAATCCGTCAGTCCACAAGACCTGACCAATGGTTTTATGTCAACACAGAAGACAACCCAGCTGACTATGCATCCAGGTCAGTTCCTGCATCTCAACTGACACAGAAAACATGGTTCACTGGCCCAGCCTTTTTGTGGAAGCCAAGTCCAACAGACAGAGAAACAAGCCAAACATTCAAACTTGTAAACCCAGAATCAGATCAGGAAATACGCCCTGAAGTGAGCAGCTTCCTGAGACAGACTCAAAACAGAAGCCTTACTGCCAGACGCTTCCAGCGCTTTTCATATGCACACACTTACCAGGGCTATTGCTCTACTCATTCACATAGCCAGAGCTTACAGACACAACAAGTCCAGTGAGTGTAAAGGATGGTACTACTGCAAGCTCCCACGTACTGTGGATGAGTTGTCTCAAGCCAAGCACATTATTATCAGGACTGCTCAGGCCGACATCTGCACAAAAGAGTTTGCAGCTCTTGAACATGGGCATGCCGTAACCAAAGACAGTTCCCTTCAGAAGCTTAGACCTGTTCTTAAAGGTGATCTGATCTGTGTTGGCGGCAGATTGAAACATGCAGACTTGAGCTTGCCGGAAAAGAACCCTGTTATCTTGCCCAAGAACAGTCATGTCTCTCTGCTGTTGGTTCGACGGTACCATGTAAACGTGATACATCAGGGCCGTCATTTCACTGAAGGGGCCCTCAGAGCAGCAGGCTTCTGGGTTATAGGCGGAAAGCGACTTATTGCCTCCGTCCTACACAAATGTGTTGTGTGCTGAAAGTTGAGACAAAGAACAGAGGTACAACTAATGGCTGACTTACCTCCAGAATGTTTACACACATGCCCACCCTTCACCTATGTTGGTGTGGACATCTTTGGACCTTGGCAAATTGTCTCCAGGTGTACACGAGGTAGACAGGCACAAAGCAAGAGATGGGCAATGCTTTTCTGCTGCATGAGTTCTTGGGCCGTGCATATTGAGATCGTCAAATCCTTGGATACATCCAGCTGCATTAATGCATTGAGATGTTTCTTCACTATACGAGAACCAGCAAGGCAGATAAGGTCAGACTGTGGAACAAACTTTACAGCCACTGCAAAGGAACTGGGACTGAGCCAAAAACAACCTGATGTCACAGTGCAGAACTTCTTGAGTCAGCGTGGATGCTCATGGGTGTTTAATCCTCCTCACGCATCTCACATGGGGGGATCATGGGAATGCATGATAGGACTATCAAGACGGATCCTAGATGCCATCCTGCTACAAGAGAACATTCAACTTACCCATGACGTCCTGTGCACACTCATGATGGGAGTGACTGCAATAATAAATGCCAGACCTCTTGTCCCTGTTTCCACTGACCCGGAATCACCTCACATCTTGTCCCCTGCAATGACACTTACCCAGAAGGTTGGAGTAACAGCACCACAGGGAGAATTCACAGACAAGGATCTCTTCAGTAGACAATGGAGACAAGTGCAAGCTCTCACCGACAGATTCTGGCTTCGCTGGCGTCAGGAGTTTCTTCCCATTCTACAAGCCTGCTGGAAATGGAGAGACTCCCAACGTGATTTGGAAGAAGGAGACATTGTGCTCCTGAAAGATAACCAAGCTGCACGCAACGCATGGCCTATGGCGAGGATCACGGCTGTCTTTCCTGGGAGAGATGGCAAAGTACGGAAAGTGGAACTCAGGACGTCGGATCAAGGCTCTGTGAAGATGTTCCTGAGACCAGTATCAGAAGTTGTTCTTCTTTTGCCAAAGATTGATCTTTAAGGTTCAGAGACATTTAAAGGTTAATAGTGACCTTTAAGGTCAGACGGGGAGTGTTCTGCCCTTCAGGCATTCACGTTTCATTTCATGTATTTATTTTAGCGCACCTTTATTTTAGGTAGACTTATATTTTGAAATCCTTTTTTGCGCTAAAACCGGAAGTAGATGATAGTACGGTAAATTTGACGAACAATGCAGATGTTCATTCATTCATTCAAAGTAAAGGCTTCTCACTGTTGATTCCCCAGAAGAAGCATCGCTTGTATGTATTACATATCTGTTGTAATTAAATAATTCATGTTGATTTTATGCTGTAAAAAAACGAAGTTAAAAGGCTATAGATAGTTTGTTAGCTTGCAGAATGCTAGCTACTCACTGTGGTCTCTCATCAGTCAGTTAGCTTGTTGTATAGTTCATGTTATGCGTATGGAAACTAGGATGGTAACTAGTTAAGCTATTCTGTTTTTTCATAGTTTCACACTCTTTAGATTAGATCTTTAGATAGATTGTGTCTATCACCTATTGGATCCAGTTCAATGTTAAGAGTGAAAATAAAATCATCAAACCAGGATTCAGGCATTCTTCTCATTCATGGATAGTTTAGCTGACTGTATAGTTGGAGTTGCCACACTTCCGCGAGGACAGTACACTGCTCATTTTATCAATACTATGTAACAGACATACAATGAACACACAAATATATTTGGTTTTTATTTCCATTTTTCACTCATACTACACAACCACAAACCTGACATATGGCATCTGTAACCCCTTATCATGGCCAATTTATGCATTTTTAATTTTTTCTGAATGATATTTGAAATTCTTTTCTTTCTCTACTAAGAATATTGTCTTATTTCTCTATGAGAAATCATGACTATTTTTGTAAATCTTTTGGCTCAAAAATTAGTGTCCAAGTTACATGTGTGACGCCATGATGTATATACCAAGATACTATAACTTAATTATAACCCATATTTAAAGCTCTCCTTGCAGTTTTAAATTTTGAGTGACATGTCACAAAAGTAGTAACCGCTTATCATAGACAGCCTACTGTATAAACGTTTTTCATGAACAAAATGATGTGATTGCACAGCATTGTGATGTGCATGATGCCAACAGGAATATTATTCCTTCAACCATCTTCTATTGGCTTGAAAATGTATCAGATTAGCAAGTATGCAGGAAAATGAATATTTGTATCAACACACTTCTGATTCAGACACTAAAACAGCAAAATGACATTTTAGAAAATAAAAATCATACTGTGTCCTTTTTGCTTCCTTTTTTAAGAGCATCAGACTGATGTGTAAGAGCCAAGTGTTACTACTAATAGTTACAATACCTCCCTCTGGTCACAGATGGGTAGACAGACAGACAATTACTAGGTTTTCACCTTGGGGTCTCTGGAATGTTCTGGACACAAAACCTGAAGCCTCTTGCAGTAGGTTTTACTTTGAGGGTTATAAACATCACAGAAGAGTCTTGTTGCCCTGGTAATACAACAGACAGAACATATGTAAACACTCCAGACATGACATTTAAATGTTTAGTTGCAGTCAGAAGTTCACATATACTAAGTTCACATATACTTATGGACATGAAAGTCGTGGCAATATTGGGCTTTTAATGATTAGTGTGCTTAGTCCTCCTTAAATTTACTTTATTAGTGTGCTTGCTGCACAAAGCAGTGCAAAACACTTGTTTGTGCAGCAAGCACACTATTCTTAAGCTTTTTTTTTTTTTTTAGTGTTCTTGCTGCACAAAGCAGTGCTTCAAGCACACTATTGTTCTTAAGTTCATGTTTTCTTTTTATATTAGTGTGCTTGCTACACAAAGCAGCATGAAGCACTGCTTTGTGCAGCAAGTACACTATTGTTCTTAAGTTTACATTTGTTTGTTTCATTCATTCATTCATTCATTCCTATACATCTGTTTCCCTCATAGATGATAATACATTCGGCAAGGATCTGCTCATTTGAGACTAACAAATCAACTTCAATTCAATGGCCACTTTATTAGGAATACATGCACGCACACACCTGCTAGCAGTTAGCATAAGCCTTAGCGTGTTAACATGCTAGCTGTTAACTTGTTACCAGTTAGCACATTACCATGCTGACTGTTAGCAAGCAAGCTGTTACCATGTTAGCCTTAGCATGTTAGTGTTAGAATGTTAGCATATTAACAAGCTGTGTTAACATGCTAACAATTAACACATTATCCTTTAGCATATTAACATACTAACAGTTAATGTTAACATTAGCATGTTAGCCACAATAAGTTAGTGTGTTTGCCTTAGCATGTTATCATGTTAGCCGTTGAAGTGTTGGCATGCTACCAATTAACATGTTAGCTCTCAGCATGTTCGTATTGGCATGTTAACATGTTAGCTATTAGCATATTAGCATGCTAGCTGTTAACATGTTGGCCTTAGCATGTCTGCATGAGAGCTGTACTGCTACAGCTCAGCAAGCACACTGCATTTTCTCTGTGGAAATGCAGTCTAGTTATTAGGGCCCGAGCACTGGAGGTGCAAGGCCCTATTGTTTCTGTACCGATTATTATTAAGGCCTGAGCTCTAAAGTTTACTTTATTTATTAATGTTCTTGCTGCTTGTTGATCTTAAGTTTAGATTTTCTTTACTTTATTACTGATTCCTGCCCACCCGTTTTTTGAAGCCGCTACTCCTCCTACAGCTTTTGAGATGGCAACACCGTTCAAACTCAGAAACATATCATCCTGAAGCAGTGTAGTGTGCTTATATACAGCTTTGGGATCGACGCAGCTGTTCTCCTGTTGTTTTTTCCCCCCATAGAGAATGAATAGGGCTCACGAATCGAATCATCCTGCTCAGACACGCTTCATCACAGACACACCAAACCTTATGTGATACCTCAGGCTAACTCCCCAAACACATATGCATTTGGTTCTGACCGCACTCGTTTTTTCCTCTTTTCATGCCCCACTTTCCCCCCCATTCACTTCTGGCCCCATTGAAAATGAATGGATTTTTGGGAGAAAAGCTTTCACTCCATCAATTTTTTGAACCAAGCGACCAAATGTCAAGAAAATTCACTTGATGCCTCAGCTCGCGAGTTATTAGCATGTTCGCCATTAGTATGTTATCATGAAAGTTGTTTACATGTTAAGATAACTGTTAGCATGCTAACATTCTAAAGATTTTGCCAAAGTATGTTAGCCTTAACACATCAGCATTAGCATGCTAACAGTTAACATGTTAGCCATGGTATGTTAACGTGTTCACAGTGCATGTTAATGGATATGCTAACAATTAGCATGCTAATTGTTAACATATCCATTAACACACACTGAGGATGACATGCTAACAGTTAACATGTTAACCTGCTAGGTATTAGCAAGTTAACTATTAGCATAAGCATGTTAAGATGCTAGCTGTTAACATTCACATATTAACATAATATGTTAGCTGATAACGTTACCATTCATATGTTAGCATGTTAACATTAACATGATGGCTAGCTTTTAACATATTAACATGATGCTGAGCTGTAGCAGAACAGCTAGCAAACTGCGTTTTCTTTGCGGAAATGCAGTCTAATTGGTGTGCTTGCAAAAGCACACTATTGTTCTTCTTAAGTTTTATTTTTAGGGCCCGAGCACCATTAGGTGCACAAAAGACCTTACTGTTTCCGAGGGAAAACAATCAGGTCGAGCACCGTTCGGTGCGAGACCCTATTGTTTTTTGAAGGATTATTATTATTATTCTGCCGCGTTTGGCCTTATTTGAGGCATTTCCCATGCAACAAAACTCATGAAATTTGATTCACACAGTCATTGTCACCACTACTCAGCCACAGACTTTTGGCCCCAGGCATGGCCCAGGGACTTCATAGCGCCCCTTTTTC
>JAOBAM010213466.1:0-10541 GCA_025212355.1 Notarius kessleri | reverse complement strand
TTCTACATGCATTGCAAGTGTGAAAACCAGCAAAATGGGCAGCGTATCAAATACTTGTTCTCCCCACTGTAGATACTAATCCATCACCTATGGGACTCCTGTCAGTGGCCTTCAACTTAAGTGGTCTCTGGAGTTCATCTGTGGACAGGTGAGATTTCTGGACAACCGAGCTGCTGATGAAATTTCCTCCTGTCCCTGAGTCAATGAACACAGACAGGACATGGGTTGAGTCTGGCAGCTTTAATACCACAGGTACTTTAAAAGAGTGTGTTTTGTGAATAAGCTCTGGGCTAGGTGGGCTGGAGACTTGGCGGGTTTGGTTCTCCCACGGAGGGCAGACAGGGCACTTGGCTACCTGATGGCTGGATTCACCACAGTAGAAGCAGAGACCTTCACATCGTCTTCTCTCTCTCTCTCTCTCTCTCTCTCTCTGATCATTGCAGCCATGTATGAGAGACTTCCATGGGAGTCAGAGAGTTCATGGGAGGAGAGGGAGTGGGAGACAGTTGTAAAGAGGGTTGATTCTTGAGAAGGTGGTCCAGACGGATAGCCGAGTCAATCAGAGAGTCAAGGGAGAGATGTTCATCTCGACAGGCTAGCTCACTGAGCACTTTGGGGCGTAAACCTTGGTGAAACGCAGCTTTCAGTGCTGGCTTGTTCCATCCACTGCCAGCAGCCAATGTGCCGAAATCTAGTGCATGTTCCATGGTTCTATTTCCTTGGCTGATCGTCAATAAGCTCTCCCCAACTTCGACACCCTCAGGTCAAAGACTCGGTTGAATAGTTCTAAGAACTGGGTTCTAAGATGTGGTATGTTCACCTCCACGCTTCCACACCATGCATGCCCACTGTAAAGCTCTGCCAGGTAGGAGACTGATAAACAGAGCAATCTTCTGTTCGTTAGTAGCTGCCGTGAGCAAGGAAAAATACAGGGAACACTGGAGAAGGAACCCCTTACAGTTTGACACATCCCCTGAAAACTTTTCAGGTTGAGGAATAATCTGAGATGCACCAGCAGGTGATACAGGATGTGTGAGGATGGCCTGTGACACTACAGCAGTGAGTTGCGACATTCTGGTGTTGAGATCGCCAGTCAGCTGCTGGTGCTCTCCTAACAGACACCCCTGAGCATTGATAGCAGTCTGCTTTGCCTGCTCTGCTGCATCCATGGATGGCAAAGTATCCTGTCAACATGTGCAAACTTATAGATGCAATTACAGGGGAGAGTGTGTGTGTCGCAAACTGCAAACAGAGTCAAATCAGGGAAATGGGAATTGTAGTCAGGGACGGGCGGAGGTCAGTTGATCGGCGAACTGAAGACAAGGTCAAAACTAAACATGAACAGTGGTCTAAACATGAAGTCAGGGTGAAGTCAAAACAGCTCGGTAAAGTCAGGTACAGGGACACAGAACGATACTTGACATTGAATGCGTGTGTGAGTTGTGTTTATATAGGTGGGGTGATTGCAGGTGGATTGGTGACAGGAGATGTAATTAGAATTCTGGTGACAGGGCACTGTGGATCTTGGTAGGTGTAGTCCGGAGCGGCCACGTTTGGAGGCTGCTCTGAACTTGGGCTTTCAGCGTCATTACTGACACATGACACACGCTATTTTTTTTTTTTTGACAATTAAGTAATCAAAAGTAAAATATCCTGTAAATATTCTGATATTTACCATTAGCTAGAATTTGACTGGCTGGCTAGCCAGTTGTTGGGTACTGGAATTGATGCTAGTCTAACCTAGCATTACCAGAGGTTAAATTGGTATATACCTGGTTAAATGAGAAAATCAGCAGAACTTACCTCAACATGGTTTTTCAAATTAGATGGATTAAAGACACCTCATTTTATAAGACTCTTTTTTTACTCCAGCATATTGGAGAGATTTACTGTGTAGGGCCAGAAGTGCTCATCAACTTCAACACTGTAGCCCAGTAATGAGTACCTTGAAGGGCTAAATAAAAATTTGAGGAGTAAAAAGTCATTTAATATGTTTTTTTTTAATTGGAAAATTGAGTACAACTATCCAATTTCAATAACACTCGAAGTATAAATACTTTAAAAACAAACAAACAGTGCCCTCCAAAATTATTGGCACCCCCTGTAAAGATTAGTAAAAAGGGTTAGGGGGAAAAAAATCCACTTTTTGGTGACGTAGTGTCATCTCACACTGAAAAAGTGAGAAAAATCCAACCTTTAATTGAAATAAATTTATTTAGAAAAACAAATCCCTCATCAAGAAATAATTATTTTCAACAAAAACACGTGTGCCTCTATCATTGGCATCCCTGTAAATTGTAGTGAACACAAGTATTTTGCACCCCTGCTGTGTGCTCATAGAGATTATTCATTGCTGCAAATACAGTTAACCAAATAACTGACTTTATTTAGCATTCTCTGTTAAAAACTGTTTATACAATTGTTAATTCAGATTTTCGGTAAACTAATTGCTCAGCCAATAACAGTATTAACAGTTCATAACTGTCAAATCATAACATTACAAGTATTGATGATGACAATAATTAGAAAAGTAATTATTATAATTATATTTTCTTTCAGATATTGAGTTGTTTGTTTAAATATAAAAACCAAATACCAAATTTATGTTAAACCACTTTGGTTTTAACATATTATTCCAAAATAAAACAATAATACTAACAAATATGATTTTGGGTTTATAATTATACATTTCTTATACTCATCTGATTAATAACTTGCATGTGTGTGTTTTTGTTGTTGCAGTGCCTTGCTCCCCCTCTCTTACTAATGGAGTGGTTCTAGAGCAGTATGAGGGCAGGCACAGACCTACAGCTGCCATTGGCTTGGAACTTGAGGCTCTGCAGCAGATGCTATATAGAAACCTGTGCTCCAGAGAGGCCAGAGAGAGGTTCCTGCAGGAGATTGTGCACATGCAGTTTGAACAGGAAGAAAAGCTTAAAGCGGCTTTGCAGGCTAAGCGTAGCCTTCAGCAGGTACAGCTAGCTGTACTTTACTCTGACATGACTGGAAAGTTTTTATTGAGTGGCTGAGGGAAGATATTTTGGCTGTTATTCATCAAAGTTGAGTTAGAAATGAGCACACATTTGAGTACATGAAATGATGTGGATAAATCTGTCAGATTTATGAAATGAATGGCATCAAAACAGGCTGTTATTTGAGTGCAATATAATTGAATCAACTTAAGCTGTGTGGAAATGAAGTCCCACCCTAATTAATACACATGTTGCAATAATGAGCCAATAAAAGTATGCAGCATAGTAGTTTTTCAAGATCTGAGGAAAGAAGTAAATTAAAAAGGAGAAAAAAATTAAGTTGAGGAAGCTGAATTGGAAGTGTTTGTGTCTGAAGCTGGTGAAAATAAAAAGGAAAAAAAGATGAAGTAAGTATTCAGATACTTTTGTGTTTGTTATTGAATATACTTCCAGTCCATACAGTTTTGATCAGAAATTTACATACATTCATCATGGACATGAATGCCACAGCAATATCTGGCTTTCATTGGTGTTTTTGAACTGTTCTTTTTCTGGAGAAGAATGATGGTACAAAAATACATCTTTAATAAGAAAAAAGCAAGAATTTGGTGCACAAGTTTTAATTTATTTTGGGTTTTCTGAAATGAATATAGGGTCAGAATTAGGCATATGGGGTCAAAAATATACATCCTTAGATTCTTAATTTTAGTGTTTCCTCTATGATTTTTTTTTTCAGCAGCAGGGATAAGTGGTTTTGTTGTACCTGGGTGGTGTATGCGCATAGTACTTTGGTGGTCAAATTGAATATCAATAGGTCAGTAAAAATATATGAAATAAAGTGACTTTATTTCATATATTTTTAATGATCTATTGATTCACAAAAAAAACAAGCATCATGATACTTGAAGACAACTGAGTTTGATTATTGTCTACAAAAAGAAATGATTTAACACTGAAAAAGAGCAGTAAAAAATCCAATTCTGTAATTTTTCAAAAGCATTTCATAATTTTAAAGATTCAGGTTAAAGATTCAGATTTTATCCCATGTTAATGCTGGGGTCCCGATCACCCTGTCAGGCTTTATTTTGGGATAATGACCAGCGTGTTGTACATTATCCCTTACATATTGCCCAGCATAAATGCATTATTCTTGGACACATAATAAGTGATTCTATCTTTGTCTTCATTTTTTTTCTCCACTCTCCTCTCTTTCTGCCCTCTTTCCTCTTCTGTTTCCATCCTGCCTCCTGCTCCAACCTGCTTTCTTTCCTCTCTCCTCTCTTTCTACCCTCTTACCTGCTCCATTCTCCTCTCTTTCTGCCCTCACTCTTCCTTCACGTTCCTCTCTTTCTACCCTTGCTCCTCCTCCACTCTGCTTTTCTGCTGTACTCTGCTCCACTACTTCTGCCTTTCTACTTGTCTAATAGTTATATTTGAAAATGAGTAACTTTAGATCATTCTCTTACATCACAAATATTTGATCATGCAACCAGTTAGAACATGAAAATATTGTAATAGCCACCACTAACGTTACATATTTTAGAACCAGAAGACATTTCTTTCACTTCAAAACTTTAGGCCAGAGCAAAAAACCTTGATCCATGACTAACTAAACTTACCTGACTGTCTTCATCTAATTCTCTTTTTGGAGAAATATTTTAACAAACTCCTCTGAATATACAATTAGGAATATTTTAATACGTCACTATAAACACTATATAGTTGTCACTATAAACATTGTTGGCAATTATTTTTACCGACATTTATTGAAGTAACATTACCGGTATCATGATTCACTGAGGCGGCATGGTGGTGTAGTGGTTAGGCCAGTTGCCTCATAGCAAGAAGGTTCTGGGTTCGAGCCCAGTGGCCAACGGGGACCTTTCTGTGTGGAGTTTGCATGTTCTGCCTAGGTTTTCTCCAGGTGCTCCGGTTCCCCCCAAAGACATGCAGGTTAGGTTAATTGGTGGCTCTAAATTGACCATAGATGTGAATGGTTGTTTGTGTCTGTGTGTCAGCCCTGCAATGATCTGGTGACTTGTCCGGGGTGTACCCTGCCTCTAGCCCATAGTCAGCTGGGATAGGCTCCAGCTTACCTGTGGCCCTGCACAGGATAAGTGGTTATGGATAATGGATGGAATGATTCACTGAGTTTGGTAACATTTTCTGGACTGATATTTCACAATATGTCACTATGAGGAACTTTTCTGTAGCTGTCATTTCAAATTAAAAGCCCTCTGCAGAGTCGTATAAGTGTGACATCATGACATTTCATACAATTCTAAAGCAGCGGCAGCAATAATTTTGCAGCAATAATGTCCATAGCAGAAACTGTAAATTTATTGATGCTAAAAGTTTCAAAATGTCTTAACTTGCCAAGGCCTTTTAACTTCCTGTTAGTGTTTATGATTAACGCTGGTAGCGTTTCTGTCCCAACATAAAAAAAGAAGTGTTTGACAAGTTATTGGGAGGTATAGCCACTTTACCAATGTCTGGAAGAAGATCCAAATTGTCACCCTCAGCTGAGAGGAAATTGGTTTAGATGGCCAAGAACAACCCAGGAATCATCAAGGCACAGGCCGGCTGTAGGAATGCTAGTGTCACTGCCTCCAGTAGGGCTGAACCCAAATATTCAATTATTCAGTTTGCTTGAAGTTTTGGGTTTGTTTGTTTATTGCATCATGCTTCAAGCCAATTTGGTTGTTAAATGGGAGACAAAATGCCAAAGACCTAAGCTGTGTGAGAACACTTAAATTGAGTGAGGACAGGGCAAAGACAGTGTGCCAAATATGCCATTTGAAACTGGCCTACCACAGTGGTACAAGCCTAAAACATCACCTGAATGCTGTAAGTAGTGGGCTATTTTTTTACACTGTGTTTTTATTAAAAAACAAAAACAAACCCTCAAGACCATGCTAACTAGCAAACTTAGCTTAGCTAATGTCCGTCACCATGCTGCTTTTACCCACCATTTAAACAGTAATGTTGCCTGTGATAAAACGTGCATTTACTTTGCTTGGAAAATCACAGCACTTTATCAGGCATTGTCTCAGATCAGTGTTAATTTTACCAACAATTTGCATTTAGTTTTAGTCTTAGTTGCTTAATGAAACTTGTAATTATATTTTAGTCACCTTTTAGTCTTTTTGCTTTCTTTTAGTTGAGATTTAGTCAGTGGAACTCAATTTTAATTTTAGTCAATGTTTTATTCACAATTTTCTCGGTCAATTTCATGATACTTGTTGTAAACTGTCCCCTGTAGCTTTTGAATGGCCTATTATGGGAGGGGTTTTGTTGGATAATTTTTTTTGTTTTGTTTTGAAATGTAGCTAGTGTTGCTATGTGGAAGTTATGTGGAGTTATCCACGACACCATTACTGTTTTGCTAGTTATCAAGTGAAGATGGAATTTTGTACATTGTGATGACCACTATTTTTATATAAAGGTGTTACCAGCACCATGTCCTGACTCATATACCTGTTAGAATCCCAGAGCATTGCGAAATCTGTGTGAGCAAGCTGGATTCCCTCTCTTCCCAACTCTGATCAGATTTTGCAAAATAGGGAAGGTAACATTCTCTAATGGATTTTACTGTAGTATATTTCCTAATTTTCAATGTCAAATGTTTGGGGTTTTTTTTCCCCCATTTCTGTTGTCATTGCACTTTAGTCATGAAATAAAAGGTCATCAACGAATACTTATCAATTTTCATTGACAAGTAACACCGTCTTGAATTCAGACCCTTTTGTGAAGCTATGTCACACCTTGTTGCATGTTGGGATGAGGGTGCCCTCTTATGAGGGACGTGTTTTGTTACTTGAGACTATAAGGGTTACCTGCTTACCTTTTTGTTTTATTTGGCTGGAAAGTTGGTTAAATTGGTCAAATCTGATGAAGGGTAGAGATGGAGAAGGGAAAAGAGAAAGAATAGGGACCCTACCAGGAGAAATAGAATCACAATGTCAAGCAATGGTATTTGGGCAAACTAAATGTGATGGACAACACAGATCCATAGGTCATGGCAGACCAAGACTGGATTACAGACCCTGATGCGCTACCTCCACTCACATACCATGAATTGTAAACTAACTAATTTTTGGACTGAGTGCATCCACTGTGTGAGTTTAAAAGTTACGTATCCCAGTCGCTAGGTCCAAGATCTGCTAATGCTAATTCACAAGCTGGCAAACTGCAAGAGCACAGTCATACTCTCAAAGGTAAGGCGGCAACTCCTCTTTTTGGCCCAATTATTAAACAAACAAAGCTATCAAAAACATTCAGCTGTGAGATTATTTTTTATTGAAACATAAGCAGTGGGTTTGATCAGGCACATTAATAAAAAAGGTTGTGTTTCAGTCATGTGAAAAAATAAGTATATCCCATGAAAATTGTAGACTTTTAACATTTCCGTTTCTTTGATACAATGCCGAGAGATAAAGGTGATCCTGTATACGCCAACAAATGACACACAAAATTGACATTGTAGTCATTCATAATCTAAATAAAAAAAATTAAAAAAAAAGTCAAAAAAAGTAGGGTAACCCTGGAAAAACTAAGTATATCCTTGGTTTCAAAAGCTAGTAACAGAAATTTTAACAGAAATTTCCCTTTTAACAGAAATGTCCCTTTTAACAGAAATGACTTCTTGTAGGCATTTTGCTTGATTGTCCACCAGTCTCTGACATCAACTTGCTAAAAATTTTTGACCACTCTTCCATTCAAAAATCCATCAGCTGAAAGGTGTTTGAGGGTTTTCTTGCATGTACTGGCCTTTTCAAATCTCCCCACAACATTTCAATTGGGGTTCAAATCTGGGCTTTAACTAGGCCATTCCATAATCTTCTATTTCTTCTTTTTGAGCCATTCCTTGGTGGGTTGGCAAGTGTGCTCAGGATCATTGTAGTTGAAAGGTCCAGTTCAACTTCGACTTTTGAACAGATTGCCTCACGTTATCTTCAAGCACTCTATGATTCAGAATTCATGGTTAAATCAATGAATGCAAGCTTCCCAGTCCCTGAGGCAGTGAAGCAACCCAACACCATAACATTTCCACCACCATGATTCACAGTTGGTAGGAGGTTATTCTCCTGAAAAGCCATCTTTGGTCTGTGTCACACATTTGATTCGTCTGTCCAGAGCACATTATTCTAAAAGCATGGTCTTTGGCTATATGTTCATTGGTCTTGCTATATTCCTTTTGGATAGCAAATGCTTTTTCCTGGCACACCTTCTATGCAGGTCAAATTTGTCCAATCTCTTTCTGATTGTAGATGTATGCGCTTTCACACTAACAGCTGCAAGCATTACCTGCAGACTCAGTGATGAAATGTTGGGGTTCTTGAAGACTTCTTTTAGCATCAAACGGTCTGCTCTTAGGCTGAATTTGCTGGTGAAGCCAGTCCTGGACAAATTGGCAATTGTTTGAAATCTATGCCATTTATATACAATTTTCCTTCCAGCAGAACAATTTATTTCTAATAATTTAGAGATCTTTTTAAATCCCTTGTCAGATTCATAGGCATCCATCCACAACATTTTTTCTGAGGTCCTTAGAGAACTCTTTAGATCTTGATATGATGACACCACACACTTCAATTGCAAAAAGAACACCAGAGTTTAGTCATCCTATATAAATAAGACAGGATCTACCTGCACCTCCACCTGTAGGAGGTTCTAATCAATGGCACCTAATCTGGAACACCTGATATGGATTTGAAAGTGTGATAAATGTAAGGGTGTACTTGCTTTTTCCAGGGTGACCTTACTTTTTGACTGACTTTTTTAAAAATATTTTTATTTAAATTATGAATAACTACAAAATGTCAATTTTATGTCATTTGTTGAAATATATCACCTTTATCTCGCTTTGTAGGCTTTGTATCAAAGAGAGGGAAATGTTTGCTTGTTTAAATAATGTTGAGGAAAGTCTACAATTTTCATGAGATGTAATTATTTTTTCACATGACTGTATCTACTGTGTTGCAAGCCATAGCGGTCTTGTGCACTAATGATGCGTGGGCTCAGACAGTGTTTATTTCCATATTGGAAAAGACGAAAAAAATGGATTTTATTGTCCTGTTTTCTCCCTGAACAATCCCTGAATGATGGTGTGACCTACTATGGCAGTTCTTGATGCATCAGCCCTAACCAACCATGGCAATGTTTTTCAGAAGCAGACAGAAAATCAAAACACAGCCTCCAACTCGGCAACAGAAAGGCAGCAGGACTCTCTCAGCATGGCACAATAACATGTCAGTTTCCCAAATTCAACATGGTGTGACATCAACTTCACATTCTTTATTATTATGAGCATTTATGTACATCTGTAATTTAGCCACGATAAGAGAAATTGTCACAAGCTATTATGTCACAAAAATGTGTTCTGTATTTCCCCTGGGTGCTGCAGTTCTCGGCGCACCTTTCAGTTTGCGGCTCTATAGCATGCACTTCAGTGTTGATTCACCGTTTGTTTTCATTACCACATGTTTGTTTTGGTTCCTGTCTTGTCTACCCCCATGTCCTATCATTGCTTCCTATTGTGTCATGATCACCTTCACCTGTTTCAGTTTCCCCTTTGATTATTTTTGTCTGTATAAGCCCTTGTGTTTCCTTTGTTCTTTGCAAAGTATATGCCGTAACAGTCATTATTTTGTATTTTGTCTCAGTCTTTTTGGTTTTGATCCTGTTTTTGGTTTCCTTGGTTTTTTTTTTTTTTTAAATTTGTCTTTTATAATTTATGCGGTTTGTAGATTACCAGACCCTTAAAAATATAATTTCATAAGACACCATAGGTTTTTTTGTTTTGGGGGGAGGGGATTGTCCTTGATTTAAAGGTTAATATAGAAAATGTGCAAGTATTATATCAAATGATGGAAGATTTGGATAGCCTTGAATGTTATGGAGAAAAACCATTACATTACAGTATGTATGGCTTATATAGCCTATGGTTCATAAGGTTAAACAAAATGGATCCAATAAAAAAGGCGAACTACCTCAGAATTCTTCAACATGACCTGAAACCATCAGCTAGATGGTTTGAACACAGTGGGGTGTTCTGGTAGAACGGTAACCCCAAACACATCAAAACTGGTTGTGGAATGGATAAAGCAAGCTAACATTAAGCTTTTGGAATAGCCTGACCTTAACCCAATCACAAGTGTGTGGACTGTGCTTAAAGTCAGGTCCATACCAGGGAACCAACAAATTTAGTTGAACTCTACTAATTCTGACAAGAGGAGTTGGCAAATATCCAACCAGAATTCTGCCAGAAGCTTGTGGATTGCTACCAAAAGAATCTGATCAAAGTGAAAGAAGGTGAAAGGAACATTTAACCAAATATCAGGTGTGCTGTGTGTATATTTTTTAATTTTTATGTATCATTTTGACCCTGTGTCGATTTCAGAAAACCCAAAATAAATTAAAATTTCACCAAATTATTATTTTTTTCTATTGGAGATGTACGTTGTGTGATCATTCTTCATCGGAAAAAAAAACACAATTAAATAATTGAAATCCCAATATCACCATGACATTCATGTTAATGATGAGTGTATGTAAGTTTACATACAC
>JAOBAM010213263.1:0-10565 GCA_025212355.1 Notarius kessleri | reverse complement strand
GACTAGATGGAATTCCCATCCCAGATCTGGATTAGCGCTGACCTGGGAGATAAGTAATCTCCGGAGTGGAAGTCTGGGGCGGAGCATGACAGTGCCCCCCCCCAACGAATGCCTCCAGGCACTTTAGGAAGAGCATCAGGGTGTTGCCGGTGGAAATCAGTGATGAGTGTTGGGTCCAATATGAACCTGGCGGGGACCCAACTTCTGTCCTCGGGACAGTAACCCTCCCAGTCCACCAGGTACTGGAGTCCTCTGCCTCACCGCTGCACCTTCAGCAGTTTCTTGACCATGTAGGCCTCGCCGCCATAGATGAGCCTGAGAGGAGGGTGGGAGCAAAGGACTGGAGACCAGGGGTTTAAGCTGTGATACGTGAAAGGTGGGGTGAACACATCACATGGTGAGTGGTAAAGCCAGTCTGACAGAACATGGATTGATTATGTTGCTGATGAGGAAAGGTCCTAGGTACCTGGGAGCCAGCTTGCGGGAGATGGTTCTGAGTGACAGGTGGCATGTGGAGAGCATGACTCGTTGTCCCATCTGGTAGGTGGGTGCCTTAGAGCGGCGTTTGTCGGCCTGCCTCTTGGATGCTAGGGTGGAGCGAATGAGTCTTCTCTGGGCCATTGCCCACGTCCTCCTGCAGTGGCATATGAAGATCTGGGCTGAGGGTACGGCGACCTCCTCCTCTTGGTTGGGGGAAGAGTGGTGGTTGGTCACCTAGGGAGCACTGGAAGGGTGAGAGACCTGTGGCAGATGAGGGAAGAGTGTTATGAGTGTATTCGACCCAAGGTAAGGACTTACTCCAAGAACCGACATCCCTGGATGCCATACACCTGAGTGCCACCTCCAAATCTTGATTTGCCCGTTCTGCCTGGCTGTTGGTTTGGGGATGGAAACCTGAGGAGAGACTATAGGAGGCCCCAATGAGTTTGCAGAAGGCCCTCCAGAACTGCGCAGTGAACTGAGGATGCCGGTTGGAGACAATGTCAGTGGGGAGTCCATGTATGCGAGAAATGTGGAGGATGAGTAATTTGGCGGTTTCTTTAGCTGTGGGAAGCTTGGGCAGAGGGATGAAATGGACTGACTTGGAGAACCGGTCGATAACTGTGGATGCATGTGTTGCCGCCTGAGTTGGGGAGTCCTGTGACGAAGTCCAGGGCAATGTGAGACCAGGGTCGATGAGGAGTCGGGAGGGGCCTTAGCAAGCCGGCAGGGGGTCAATTGGCTGTCTTGTTCCGGGCATGTGTCGCAGGCTTCCACGAACTCCTGGACGTCTTCCTTGATGGATGGCCACCAGAAGCGTTGTTGGATAAGTGCCAGGGTTCGAGCAGCTCCCGGGTGACAGGCCAACTTGGAGCCATGACCCCACTGCAGCACCTGGGTTCGCACAGAACAGGGAACAAACAGATGGTTAAGTGGTGTGTTGCTTGAGTTACCTTCTCTGGGGTCCTGCTCCAGGGCCTTCTGCACTAATGTCTCTACCTCAAGTAGGGCGTCTCCCAACAGACAACGTGGAGGGAGGATGGTTTCGGGCATTCTAGACTCCTCCTGGTGAGAAGAGAATATCCTGGACAGGGTGTCGGGTTTGCCGTTCTTGGAGCCTGGGTGGTAGGAGAGCGTGAAATGGAAACGGGAGAAGAAGAGAGACCATCAGGCTTGCCGTGAATTGAGACGTTTGGTGGACTTGAGGTATTCTAAATTCTTGTGGTCAGTCCAGACAAGGAAGGGGAGATCCGACCCCTCGAGCCAGTACCTCCACTCCTCCAAGGCAAGCTTGATGGCCTACAGCTCTCTGTCACTGATGTCATAGTTTCGTTCAGCAGGGGACAGACGGTGAGAGAAGAAGGAGCAGGGGTGGACCTTGTCATCACTGGCTCTGGCCCCTAACTTGGAAGCGTCGACCTCCACAATGAGCTGTTTGGCTAGATCGGGTATGGTGAGAATGGGTGCTGTGGTGAACTTGCGCTTGAGCATGGAGAAGGCTTTCTTTGCTTCCTCCCCCCACTTGAATGGGCTCCTGATTGAGGTCAACACCATGAGAGGTCCAGCCACCGTGCTGATGTCACGGATGAAGCGCCTGTAGAAATTAGCGAACCCCGGAAAATGCTGGAGCTCTCATCATGAGGATGAGGTGGCCCAATCAGTGACTGCCTCGAGCTTGAGGGGGTCCATCTGGATCCTCGCTGGGGAGATGATGAATCCCAGAAATGAAACAGAGTTCTGGTGAAATTCGCTCTTCTCCACCTTGACGAACAGTTTGTTCTCTAGCAAGCGCTGGAGGACCTGCCGGACATGACCCCACTGTTCCTCCAGGGAGCAGGAGAAGATCAGGATGTCATCCAGGTACACTAAAATGAAGATGTTTAGGAAGTCCCTTAAGACGTCATTAATGAGTGCCTGGAAGACTGCAGGTGCATTGGTCAGGTCGAAAGGGACCACGAGGTAGTCGTAGTGACCATTGGTGGTGTTAAAGGCCGTCTTCCACTCGTCCCCTTCCCTGATCCTGACGAGATGGTATGCATTGGGTAGATCTAACTTGGTAAATACCTTGGCTCCCTGGAGTAGTTTGAAGGCCGTGGTCATGAGCGGTAGTGGGTAGTAGTTCTTGACCATGATGGCATTGAGACCCCAATAGTCAATGCAGGGGCGGAGCGACAAAGAACTGGAGACAAGAGGTTTCAACTGTGATACATGGAATGTGGGATGAATGCGTTGCATGGTGAGTGGTAATGCCAGTTTAATGGAACATGGATTGATTACCTTACTGACGAGAAAGGGTCCTATGTGTCTGGGAGCCAGCTTGTGGGAGACAGTTCTGAGAGGCAGATGGCGAGTGGAGAGCATGACTCGCTGCTCCGACTGGTAGGTGGGCGCCATAAAGTGGCGTTTGTTGGCCTGCCTCTTGGATGCTAGGGTGGAGTGTAGGAGTCTTCTCCAGGCCAACGCCCACATCCTCCTGCAGTGGCGTATGAAGGTCTCCTCCTCCTCTTGGTCGGGGAAGAGTGGTGGTTGGTAGCCTAGGGAGCACTGGAAGGGTGAGAGACCTGTGGCAGATGAAGGCAGAGTGTTGTGAGCATATTCAACCCAAGGTAGGTACTTACTCCAAGAACAGGCATCCCTGGACGCCATGCACCTGAGTGCCATTTCCAAGTCTTGATTTGCCCGTTCTGCCTGGCTGTTGGTTTGAGGGTGGACACCTGATGAGAGACTACAGGAGGCCTCAATGAGTTTGCAGAAGGCCCTCCAGAGCTGCGCAGTGAATTGAGGACCCCGGTCGGAGACGACATCAGAGGGGAGTCCGTGTATGCAAAAAATGTGGAGGATGAGTAGTTCGGCAGTTTCTTTAGCTGTGAGAAGCTTGGGCAGAGGGATGAAGTGGACAGACTTAGAGAAGCGGTCAATGACTGTGAGAATGCATGTGTTGCCACCTGAGTTGGGGAGTCCTGAGACGAAGTCCAGGGCGATGTGTGACCAGGGTTGATGAGGGGTCGGGAGGGGTCTTAGCAAGCCGGCAGGGGGTTGATTGGCTGTCTTGTTCCGGGCACACATGTTTCAGGCTGCCACGAACTCCTGGACATCTCCCTTGATCGATGGTCACCAGAAGCACTGTTGAATGAATGCCAAGGTTCGAGCAGCTTGACAAGCCAAGTTGGAGCCATGACTCCACTGCAGCACCTGGGTTCTCACAGAACAGGGAACAAACAGATGGTTATGTGGTATATTGCTAGGATTACCAGCGCCGGGGTCCTGCTCCAGGGCCTTCTGCACTAGCGTCTCTACCTCAAGTAGGGCAGCCCCCACCAGGAAGCATGGAGGGAGGATGGTTTTGGGCATTCTAGTCTCCTCCTGGTGGGGAGAGAATATCCTGGACAGGGTGTCAGATTTGCCGTTCTTGGAGCCTGGGCGGTAGGAAAGCGTGAACCAGAATCGGGAGAAGAAGAGAGACCATCGGGCTTGGTGCGAGTTGAGATGTTTGGTGGACTTGAGGTATTCAAGTGCCTCCACTCCTCCAAGGCCAGCTCGACAGCCAATAGCTCTCTGTCGCCAATGTAGTAGTTCCGTTCAGCAGGGGACAACCAGCGAGAGAAGAAGGAGCAGGGGTGGACCCTGTTATCATCGGCCCTCTGGGAGAGAATGGCTCCAACCCCGGCCTCAGAGGCGTTGACCTCCACAATGAACTGCTTGGCTGGGCCGGGTATGGTGAGGATGGGTGCTGTGGTGAATTTGCGTTTGAGCATGGAGAAGGCTTTCTCTGCTTCCTCCCCCCACTTGAATGGACTCCTGATTGAGGTTAATGCCATGAGAGGTCCGGCCACCGTGCTGAAGTCGCGGATGAAGCGCCTGTAGAAATTAGCGAGCCCCAGGAAATGCTGGAGCTCTCACCACGAGGATGGGGTGGGCCAGTCAGCGACTGCCTCAAGCTTGAGGGGGTCCATCTGGATCCTCTCTGGGGAGATGATGAACCCCAGAAACGAGACAGAGCTCTGGTGAAACTCACTCTTTTCCGCCTTGACAAACGGCTTATTCTCTAGCAGGTGCTGGAAGACCTGCCAGACGTGACCCCGATGTTCCTCCAGGGAGTGGGGAAGGGGACTATGAGGTATTTGTAGTGACCCGTGGTGGTGTTAAAGGCCGTCTTTCACTCATCCCCCACCCTGATCCTGACGAGATGGTAGGCATTAAGTAGATCCAGCTTGGTAAATATCTTGGCTCCCTGGAGTAGTTTAAAGGCTGTGGTCATGAGCGGTAGTGGGTAGCGGTTCTTGACCGTGATGGCGTTGAGACCTCGATAATCAATGCAGGGGTGGAGTGACTTGTCTTTCTTCTCCACGAAGAAGAATCCCACCCCTGCTGGGGAGGATGAAGGGCGGATGATCCCAGCTGCCAAAGACTCGGAACTGTACCTCTCTATGGCTTGCCTTTCGACTGGAGAGAGAATAGAGTCGTCCCTTGGGTGGCACCGTCCCAGGCAGGAGATCGATTCCACAGTCATAGGGTCTGTGAGGAGGGAGGGACACTGCTTGGGTCTTACTGAAGATGAGTTTTAAATCCAGGTATTCCGAAGGCACATCAGAGAGATTGGGAAACTCACTGGCTGAAGGCTGCAGTGGTTTGGTGGGAGGCAGAGCAGAGTTCAGGCAGGAAGCTAAGCAGAACTGCCTCCAGCCTAAAATGGTGTTGTTGGCCCAGTTTAGATGGGGGTTGTGCTGCATTAACCAGAGTAGTCCTAGAATGATGGGTAGGTGGGGGTTGTTCATGACGTGAAGTTGGATGGTTTCTGAATGATTACCAGGAATCCTCAGCATGAGCGGGGTGGTAAGGTGGGTGATGGTGGTCAAGCCAGTGCCATTGAGTGTCAGGACAGTGAGAGGAATGTCGAGAGCGAGTAATGGGATTTCCAGATGCTTGGCGGTGGCGGAGCAGATCAGGTTCCTGTCCGCCCCTGAGTCGACGAGGGCCTGGAGGTGGTGATACTGGTTGTCACAGATGATGATGACAGGGAGTAACGGTCGATCAGCGGGGGGCTGGTTCTGAGCGTTGCTCACCAGGGCCCCTCAATTCACTGGTGGGCTCGTCCTTTTTAGCGGGCAGGCTCGGTAGATGTGTTCTAGCTGACCGCAGTAGAAGCAGGCCCCTGTGCTCTGCCGGCGCTGTCATTCCTCAGCTGACACCTGAACCCAGTCTACCTGCATGGGTTCGATGGACAAGGCAGGAGACGGAAAGGAGGTGAAGCTGGGGCGGGTCTTCTCTCTCCTTCATTGCTGGATACGGGCATCAATATGGTTGGCAAGGTCCATGAGGCTGGAGAGGTCCGACGGCAGTTCCTGTGATACCAATTCGTCCTTAATGGCGTCGGACAAGCCGTGCAGGAATGCGTCGACCTGGGCGCTCTCGTTCCAACCGCACGATGCTGCCAACATCCGGAACTCGATGGCATAGTCTGAGGTAGACCGGGACCCCTGCCGCAGCTCCATGAGTTCTCTAGCTGCTTCCGGCCAGACAGAGGGCAGTTGAAAGTTTGCCTCATCTCCTCTGAGAAATCTTTGAAGTTGGAGCAGAAATGTGCATCGGTGTCCCAGACCGCTGTTCCCCATTCCCTGGCCTTGCAGGTAAGGAGCATGATGATATACACTACCCAGGAGCGTTCTGTGGGGAAGGCCAGAGGTTGCAGTTCTAGAATTAATGAGCATTGAAACAAGAATGATCTGCAGGTACCTGGTTCTCCATCGTAGGGTTGAGGTGCTGGGAGTCTCGGCTCATGGAGAAAGGCGGTGGCAGGAGCTGAAGTAGGAGATGGCTGGGCAAGGGAAGGCATGGCTTGATAACGCTGCATCTGCGTGGTGAGGAGGTTGAGTGAATCGGACAGGGTGGCGAGGTTCTGAGTGATCTGTCATAAGTCTTGCTGATGGGTCCCGAGGAGAGTCCCTTGTTGATGGATGGCCGTTCTCAGATGGGCAAATTCTGCTGGATCCATGATGGCCAGAACGTACTGTTATGGGTGGTGGAGATGTGGTGAAGTTGGACCCAAGAGCAGAATATGCACACAAACAGTAATCCAGAAAGTGTAGTGGGTTTAATCCAGGAAAAAAGCATAGCGAAAAGGTAAACAAACTAGATAAAAAAACAATAACAAAATAGTCCAGGTAAAAACAGAAATGATAAACTACGTAGATAAAAAATGAGGCAGGCAAGGACAAGAAAAATGCTAGAGAAAAAAAACATGAAAAACTTTCGAGGCACAAAAACGACTAGAGTAAACAAACGAGACGTTCTGGCAATGTCTGTGGCTAAGAACGGCATTTAAATAGGCAGCGGTGATAACCAGGAAGTGGAGGCAGGTGAGCGCTCGCTGAACGGGGAAGCAGGCAGGATGGAATTCCTGTCCCAGATCCAGATCGGAGCTGATGTGGGAGATCCGCAAGCTCAGGAGCGGATGTCCGGGGTGGAACGTGACAAGGAGATAAAAGCACTCATTCTATTGCCCACATTGAGCTGAAAATTACTCACCAAGTGGCAAGCGTCCTTCGAGGTCAGACGGTGAATAGGGAAGTTGAATATGAGGGCAGGCATATTCAACAGATAGGGACAATGTATGTTGAATTTACCACCTCATTCTCCTGAAACTGTGGAGAACGGAGGTTCCTGTGGCTCTGGTGACAGTAGTTCCCAAGAGGGCAGAGCTGGGACCAGAGAAAAGTGCAAAAGGTGAGGCCAATTTCACCCCGGTCCCCCGTGGAGACCACCTCTCACTGTCCTGGAGAGCACAGATTATCAGGTTGCAGGAGGAATTCTGTGTTTTTGCCCCTCCCTGGTCACACTAACTTCATAGAGCACCATATACAGACTCTTCCAGGGGTGGTGGTGGTGAGCCGCCCATATCGGCTCCCTGAGCACAAGAAAAATGTGGTTTTGAATGAACTCAAGGCAATGCTTGGCATGGGAGTAATTGAGGAGCCGCACAGCGACTGGAGCAGCATGGTGGTCTTAGTTCCCAAGACTGACAGGACGGTCCAGTTCTGTGTGGACTATGGAAGTCAATGCAGTATCTAAATTTGATGCATATTCGATACCTCACATTGATGAACTGCTTGAGTGGTTAGGTGCAGCTCACTTTTATTTGACATGGGATTTAACAAAGGGATATTGGCAGATTCCTATGACTCCATTATCCCATAAAAAAAATGACTTTTTCCACTCCGTTTGAGTTACACCAATTCAATTTGGGTTGTTTGGGGTCCCGGCGACATTTCAGTGTCTCATGGACAGAATCCACCGTTCCCACAGTGTGAATGTCATTGCCAACTTAACTGACATTATTATTCATAGTAATGACTGACAGCGGCATTTACAACATCTAAGGGCTGTCCTGAGGCACGCTGGGCTCACGGCAAACCCAAAGTATGCAATTGGATTGGTGGAAGTCTGGTATCTGGGCTTCCACTTGGGCCATGGGCGGGTGTGCCCCCAAACTGATAAGACTGCCTAAGACCCAAGACCAAAAAGGGGTGAGGCAGTTCCTGGGGCTGGTTTGTGCCTAATTTTTGGACATCACCAGCCTACTGACTGACCTCACTAAAAAGGAGGCACCAGATCCGGTCCAGTGGTCGAAGCCATGTGAACGGGCTTTTGTTCAAGTTAACACAGTTTTGTTTGGGGGCCTGCTGTTGCATTCACCTGACTTTTTTGTCCCTTTTATTTTACAGATCGATGTGTCAGAGGGTTGGAGGATGTATTGTCCCAAGTGAGGGAGGGGGAGGAGCACCCAGTGCTGTGCAAGCTCTTGATGTGAGAGTTGAAGTACAGCACCATACAGAAGATGTGTTTGGCCATCAAGTGGGTGGTCCTCACTCTCTGGTACTACCTGCTAGGACATCCTTTCATCCTCTGTTCTTACCATGCCCTGCTCAAGTGGCTCCACTGAATGAAGGATGCCAACGCACGGATCGCCTGTTGGTATCTGGCCCTTCAAGTATGAAGTGGTCCACAGGCTGTGGATACAGATGGTGGTGGTAGATTACCTCTCGCGACGGGGGGGGGGATCAGCAGTGGGCCAGCTGGCTCCCCAGCCTGAGTCAGGTGGTGGGGGTATGTGGTAGCCAGGCAGCGAGGGTGTGATCAAGTGTTGGCTGAGAACGATGAGGAAGTCAGGTTGAACCAGCAGATAATATGTGATGAGTTACGCATGTGTCTAATTACTGGCTGCTATTAACGTGTGTCTGTGTGTCTTTTAGTGATAGCCAATAATGAGAGAGAGGGAGCTTTGTCACCCCAGGCGTGTGTGTAGTGTGCATGCTAGATCACTGAAAAGTGAAAGTTGAGAATAAAACACACCTGTTTTGAAGCCTGCCTTCCAGTTCCTCATTGTCCCACCGCAGAGAACAGTTACATTTACTTCTATTGCCTGCACTTAGGACAGGATCCTGTTAACACATGCAACAATATATTTGTAAACCTTAGCAGTGACTAGGTGAAACAATGTTTTCACTTGTTTTATACTACAGCACAGTTTAATTCAGAAATTTATCTTATCCCCAGGGACTTGTATTATAGCTCCTCTACATAAATGTATGGCTAATAATAACTGAATAAATGTGATATTTAACAAAGAAAAATGTATAATCATTGATACGTGAACTTTTCTGGAAAATGCTGTTTAAAATTTACGGAAGGAGTCTCAAGTGTCAGTGCATAATGATCAGTAAGTTTTTTTGCCATGGGAAAGTCTTCAGGACTCTGTTCTGAAAGATATGCTGGTAAAGGATATGCTGGTGAGCAAACGATTGAGCTGCTTATACAATGTAAGTGATAACAGGAAATAACTTGTCTCACAGGTGTCTGACAATTTTAAATTTAACTGTAAACTGTTAAAAAGAATAATGTATCATTCAATAATAAACTGTAAATAAATTGTAATAATTGGGAAATTGCTGTGGTATTAGAGGAATTAAACACTTTGGGATGTGCTGTTGCATTGAGCTATATCACACCACCCCATCAGGGACTGATTTTCCTATAATAGTATAAAACCCTGTCGTGTTTTATTCCTGACTTCCACATTAGTGGTAATACAGAGCAGGTACTGTTTGTGTCCTAGTGAGATTCATCACTCCTCCAACTGGTTCCTGACCTTTAGTTTTCCTAACCAGATCCAGATCAGAGCACTTAGAACTTTTGGGTTGGTCTCCATGGCGATTATGGTCCATCCATAAACACTGATGTTCAGTTCCTCTTGTGGGACTATGAAGAGTGTAGGCACTATAAGAAAAGTCTCTACACATGTTCAATACATATTATAGTACTCATTCAGAAATACTGCGATAATGAAAACTCTTCTTTTTCTTCTTTTGGCTGTTCCTGTTAGGGGTCACCACAGCAGATAATGTCCCTCCATCTCCTCCTTTCCTCTCCATCTTTTTCTGTAGCATCAACCGTCCTCATGTCCTCCTTCACCACATCCATAAATCTCATCTTTGGTCTTTTTCTTTTCCTTCTTGACTTTGTACAGGTGACCCCAGATATTTGAACTCATCTGCTTTGACCACCTCTGTTACTTGTAGCTGTTCCATTCCACTGTCCTCACTCTCATTCATGCACATGTACTCTGTCTTGCTCCTACTGACTTTCATCCCCCTTCTCTCTCGTGCATACCTCCATGTCTCTAAGTTTTCTTCCACTTGCTCACTGTTCTCACTCCAGATCACAATATCATCTACAAACATCATTGTCAATGGGGCCTCTTGCTTGATGTCTTCTGTCAACCTATCCATTATCATAGCAAACAGGAAAGGGCTGAGGGCTGAGCCCTGGTGCAATCCAACCTCCACCTTAAATGCCTCTGTCATTCCTATTGCACATCTCACTGCCATCACACTGTCCTCATATATATCCTGCACCAACCTCACATACTTCTCCACCACCACCAATTTCCTCATGCAGTACCACAACTCCTCTCTCGGCACCCTGCCATATGCTTTCTCTAAATTCACAAAAACACACAATGCAGCTCCTTCTGGCCTTCTCTATACTTTTCCATCAACATTCTCAAAGCAAATATTGCATCTGTAGTA
>JAOBAM010213091.1:0-10594 GCA_025212355.1 Notarius kessleri | reverse complement strand
TGACCCGTCCTCACTAAAGATCTGAAATAAACCAATTTAATTTCATTTTAAGTGCCAAATCTATTTTGCAGGAAGAAGCAACTTGTCATTCATCAGAAGCTGTGTGAATATCAGAGTTTTCCCTTTTTACAGTGCAGAAACACTGCATTCATTCAGTGGACAGCACTTGTTTAGCTGGAATATATGTTTTCTTTACTAAAGCAGATTATTATTGTTATTTTTATTTCTTAAGGTGCTGCAAAGGTGGTAAACAATATTTTATCAAGTTATAATACTTGTATATAGGGCCTTGGACATTTTTTTCAACATTATTCAATCACATTTAAAATGATTTCATCAGATGCACCAAGATTCAACATAAAAAATGATTCCTCATTTGTCAAATTTGATCAAGCCAGTCCAGAGATATCCAAATTTGAAGTTTATAAAATCGCCCCTATTGTTTTAATGCAATTAACCTAAGACAAAGGGAAAGTCTTGTGATCATGAAAATTGAAATCAGCTCTATTAGTTTCAACATGCAATATCTCTGCAACCGATAAAGATTTTGACTTCAAATTTTCAGGATACATGGGCAAACCCATAAGGCATAATATGCAAATGGTGCTGGAAGGGTTGACCTTCACTGACCTTGAAAAATTGGGTCAAGGTCAAGGGTACATGATGATGACACAACATGCCGCCACAGGAGTATCTGAAAGCTGCATTTGATTTGAGCTCATATTGGGCATTACATACTGCATTTGGTTGCCCACTAAGACCTAGTAGTGTTTATTCACAAGTGCAGACACTTCCAGCCAATCAGAGGGCAGCTGCTGGCAGCCATGTTGAATAAATTAGCGACGTTCAGGATTTCACCGAAGTAGGGCATGTTGCATATCAAAATGCTCGCCTTGACTGTACCATATCAAAAATACGAACCCAAAAGGCATCCAAAGTGTTACTTTCAATATACTAAGTAGAAAATGAGAGATCTCCCAAAAGAAAGTCGGTCAGAACTGCTGAAACTTTGAATGTCGAATCTTCCGACTCCTCTTCCGATTCCTCTGGAAGCCAATAGGAAATTCTGACCTTGGCAGGCTTGTTCTTGGGTGTTTATAGTTCAACTATCTTCCCATAGTACAGCACATCGCCGTCCTCCACCATATCCCATACATGATACACATATCTTCCAACAAGAGAAGGGAGGTCTGCAAGATCCTTCACAACAAGCTGAGGCAAAGCCTTGTCTACATCTGGCAAGAGATTCATGAGTTCAACATCAAAGTCCTCAGGAACATTGGCAATAGCTCCATCAATCTTTCTCTCTATTCTCCCCCTGGCCAGTCTATCCTTCTTTTGTTGCTTTTCCTTCAAATGCTTCTGGTATAACAATTCCGTTTGTGCTTCACGCTCTTTCCTGATCAGCCTATATTTCCTCGCTCTCTTTATGGCATATGCAATCAGCCGCTCCTGTTGATCACTTGGTTTACTCCTCAGCCAGTTCAAAGTGGAGTTCTTTTTTGCTTTCACTTTCGCATCAATGAAACCAATAGTTGCATTTGGAGCACGCCTATATTGGCTATCTGTAAGACCAAGGATTCGCTCACTTTCTATATTATGTATAGGTGCCGATTTTGTGACTTCAAGCATCTGCAAGGATGGAGATGACAAGTCTCCAGAAATATACTCTGACAACTGGCGCTCTAGAACCTTCACGGAACCCTTCAACAGTGCAGCCATTGTGTCCTGAAACTGATCCAGCTGACTTTCTTCCACTGCACTCCGCAGAGAAGAGAGGACTTCATCATCAGCATTAAGCGTCTGCCCGAAACAGTCTTCCACAGCCTCAAGGACGGACATCGGATCTTCCGAAAAACTCGTCAGTTTTGTAACGCACGTCTTCAACAGAGGCACTGCCTCCAGGTTTGAGATGCCACTTTGGTTTGAGTAGAGGACAGTCATCCATGGGCCAGTCAGCAGCTTGCCAATCAAGCCCAAAGCTTTGAGCTGAAGCTGAACATATGGTGACCCCAAGTCCTTCAACAAAGCAGTTCTGAATCCAGTTTGGCAATTGCAAGACATCTGCAAATACAGCAGCAGTTTCTCACGTAAATGATACAATGTCCCAGCAAGGTGGAACAGGACATGCATTCTATTCCCTACGTATCGGACTATCATTTTTGATTTTATCCCATTCGTCTGTAAGAAATGTTTGAATCCCTTCGGATCGCCCTTGCCGTTCTTGTATCGCATTTTGGATATTCCGTATACGACGTTGACAGTAGCAGTGTCCTGACCAAGAACAGTTCCTCTGAATCCAGCCTCCTTGTCTAAAGTTTTCAGAGTTTTCCTGGACTCTGAGGCGAGACCATCAAGCGGATGTACATTGCATTTTAGTTCTAATAATTCAATATTCAGATCCTCTTCCAGCTGCACCCTTACACAGTGGTTTACACTAACACGGTCACTGAGAGTACTCTTTAGTTTAGTTACTACCCTCTGGTGAATCTGAAGACTGTCAATATCATGGAATTCACTGTAGGAATCACACATGTCGCGAATAGCCTGGCAAATATGCTGAACATAGTGACTATGATAGTCTGTTGTCTTGCCACCTGCTAAAATTTCTATTTGAAGCACTAAACTTCTGGGGGATTCACCATCATTTCCACTACAGTTGATGTGAATTTCATTCACGTGCTCTGCGTCCAAAGAAGTTGCATCCCAGGCTATATTCAGGTTTTTTTCCTTCTCAAGAGCCTCCCCAACCTGAATATCGGCTAGAATGCCCAACTCATACGCACACTGGCTAACTGTGGAGGCGTCTGCAATAGAGTCCGGGATCAAACTTGTCATTTCAGTCACAATGTCTTTTATGAGCTGGCCGGTTGCCTCTACTGGGACCTGATTGAGCAAACAATGGTACACACATCTGCGGTAATTAGAACAAAATGTCTTGCCATCCTTTTTACACTGGACTGAAGAAACACTGGTATCAGTTTTTTCACGTTCCTCTTGGAGCTGAACTTCCAAATCTTCTTTTTGGACTGTCAGTTCTCGCTGGACCTTCTTATATTCATGAAGTGGAACGGTGGCAGCAGCCTTTTTCTTCTTCTTCTTGTGGTAGGTCTTCAGTTTTTCATGCTTACGCTTGAGGTCAATGAGCTCCTGTCTGACAGCTTTAAGCTCTACTGCCAATGCATTTCCCTCTAAATTAGCTTCAAGTTCTTTGATTTGCTCGTTCTTTCTCTGAATCTGTTTATCCTTGCGTTTAAGAGTTTGGTTCATAACTCGCTTAGGAACTTTCAATTTATGTCAATGCCTTGATTCTATTTTTGTAAGCTTTTGCACCTTTCACTACCCTATCTTGAGCAAAATCCAGTCTCCTCTTCATCGCTGCTTTTCGTGGAGTAAGGGGTTGCAATTTTGACCGTGTTGATACACCAGATGAAGGGACAGGTTGTGGCATAGTAACAAGGCTTGGTGTAGTAAGGCTTGAAGGATCAGGAGCAGCAGATGGCGTACACGCTTTGGATGGCGCTGACTCAGGCTCAGGAGACGGCATCCTCTGGCAGGATGGACCTGGCTCTTCAATATCTGGTTGGGATGGAGCTGGCCCAGGATCAGGAGACGGCATCCTCTGGCACGATGGACCTGGCTTTTCCATGTCCAGGACAGCCTGTGGAATGGCTAGAGCAGGGACATCACAGTCATCTTGAATTCCGACTTCTTCAACACCGGCATGCCATAGTGAATTGTTCTCTTCAACAGCTCCTTCAACATCTACTGGAGTAGTCTCACCCATGTTGAAGATCTCCCTGCACATTTCACAGAACAGTACAAATTCTTTCTGACTTCTCAGCCTAAATTTAGAATTTCTTGCTGCAAGGCTTTTAATCCTTGACTTCAGGACAGCAGGCAATTTTTCCTTGGGGAAAGCAGATTGGAGCACCTGCTCTGTCTTAGCCCGACTACTTTGCGACGCCAAAAAAACATGAAGGACATGTCCATTCTTCAATGATGATGTACTCTGTGGCAGAGTGGAGAAATTCTGCTGAAGATGACTCCTGGTTGAGCCTAGCTGACTGTCGTCTTGGGTCTTCCGTCTTTTTTTAGGAGGCATCTGAAAATTTAAGGACAAAACTGTAAGACATCTTTTTTTTGTATATGAAAATATCATGTATGAATTAAATGAAACACTCTTTACCGTGACGTTATTTATTTATTTGAAAATGTGAAAATGTTTTAAAAATTTAGAATCAGCTCTAACTAATGATCAGACATGAGTTTTAAGCACTATTCAGAGAAAAAATAGCTTTTTGCAAAGTCCTCCAAAAATATGTCAAGTTAAAGCTTTATGAGGAGAGTGACCAAAACAATTCTAACTTCTAAGCCAGTTAACTTACCATGGAAAGAGCAAAAATCTGTAAATTTCAGCAATGCCTATCTTTGTTTACATCTTTGGGTGCTGGGGCTGAAAAACAAAATTAAAATCATGAGCAAAAATCCCCTAAAACCAGCAAAGAAGGATGCCACATGAGCATAAAACTGCATCAAAACAGAAGCACATGGCCACTTGTTTACAAAACACAACCGTTTGTCCAATCAGATGGCGCCATTCCAGTCACGTGACCTCAGTCTGCTGAACTAGCGAGAATTCTCTTCAGAAACATCCTTCATAAATCAACAATAATCGGCCATACAAAAGTTGTATTTATCAGCCAACAACCAAAATTCACTTCTTAAGATGTTAATTTAGTGATATCTAGTGATATTTCAGCGTTATAAAACATTTAATGCAGTTTATTTTTGCAAAAGTTTAACGAACGGATTTTTCTGTGTCCGCCGTGATCGTTCGTCGAGCGAGGAGCACCTCCGTCATGGGACCCTTCAAAAACCACCTTCAATACTTCAGACTACAATGAAACTTCCCAAAACATTACAAAAGTAGATTATCTAATGGTCCACTTACCTATCGATGCCTCTTTAACGC
The DNA here is from genome assembly GCA_025212355.1 of Notarius kessleri. Taxonomy (NCBI): domain Eukaryota; kingdom Metazoa; phylum Chordata; class Actinopteri; order Siluriformes; family Ariidae; genus Notarius; species Notarius kessleri. The sequence goes on along the minus strand of JAOBAM010213091.1, from coordinate 5,619 downwards.
GCCCGGAGTGTTTTTGAAGGGTCCAAAATCGAGGCAAAATTTCAAACTTGGCTCATTCAAAGCTGAAGTGGGAATTGGTCATTTTTCAAAATGGACGATGTTGAGCAGTCATTCAGTGACGTCATTTCACGGGATCTCGGGGAAATACCACCTACGAACCAATGAAAACACCGGATTTTTGTAGCGAGCCCCAGTGCAATCTCCGACGTTGCGTACAGGTGCGACGGGAGAAAATGGCCGCCGCTGAACATAGGGATTTCCAAGTGCCTAAATTAAGATAACAGAAACTAATAGTGAACCCTCCATTGCTAAAGTGTGTGCACTCACTAAAACAATATATGGCTCAAAGTAAATAAACTAGTTTTAAATGAAATTAGCTGTGTGAACTTGTGTGGTATGAAATGTTTGGTATGGCTAACTGCAAATGAAACAAAATGGAGTGAGTATGTCTGTATGTCACCATGTGTGGCTGGCCATCACACACTCCCCCCCTCAAGACTCTCGCTGGAACAGCGAGAGAGGTAGTTGGCTGTGAGGTTGTCCCTGCCTGGGATGTGCTGGATGCTGAACCGGAACGGCTGCAGGGCCAGGTACCACCGGGTGATCCTCCCGTTGGTATCCCTCATCCTTTCCATCCACTGAAGTGCTCTGTGATCCGTCTCCAGGGTGAATTCTCTACCAAGTAGGTAGTATCTGAAGGAGTCAAGGGCCCACTTGATGGCCAGTGCCTCCTTTTCCACAGCTGAATAACGAACCTCCCTTGGAAATAGTTTCCTGCTGATGTAGGCTACTGGATGGTGGTCACCTGGCGGTCCCTGGAGGAGCACAGCCCCTAGACCCCGGTCAGATGCATCTGTTTGGAGAATAAAATCCCCGTCAAAGTTTGGACTGTACAAGACCGGTTTCTTACTCAGTGATTGACGGATGTCGTGGAAAGCTGCCATCGTCTCCTCTGTCCACTGGATCTGATTGGGACACCGTGATGCTGTCAAATCTGTGAGTGAAGCTGCCCTGGCAGAGAACTGTGGTATAAAGCGGTGATAGAAGCCTGCCATGCCAAGGAAAGATTGAAGTTGCTTCTTTGTTTGTGGCAAAGAACATGACTCAGTGGCTTGGATCTTACTAACCTGTGGCTGTATCACCCCATTACCAATGACGTAGCCCAGGTACTCTGTCTCCGCAGCAGCAAAGACACACTTTGATGGATTCACAGTCAGCCCGGCAGAGTGCAGACGATCCAAGACCACCTGCAGATGTTCCAGGTGCTCCTCCCAGGTGGTACTGTAAATGACAATATCATCCAAGTATGCTGCAGCAAACCCAGAGGAATCGCAAAGTACCTGGTCCATGAGCCGCTGGAAGGTTGCTGGTGCACCGTGTAACCCAAAGGGCAGGACTGTAAATTGGAAGAGACCCCAGGGTGTCCTGAACGCCGTCAGCTCTCTGGACCGTTGAGTGAGTGGCACCTGCCGGTATCCCTTACACAAATCTAATGTGGTCAAGTATTTAGCCTTTCCCAGCTGTTCAAGCAGATCATCAATTCTTGGTGTTGGATAAGAATCAAACTGCGATACAGAATTTAGATACCTGAAGTCAATGCAGAACCTTATGCTGCCATCCTTCTTCGGCACCAGGACCACTGGGTTACACCATTCGCTCTTTGAGGTCTCAGTGATCCCCAGGGACAGCATCAAGTCAATCTCCTTCTTCAGCGAAGTCAGCAGCCATTCAGGAATCCTGTAACTCAATCTTCTCACAGTGGCACCTTCTCTCACAACAATGTCATGTTCAACAATACTGGTCCTCCCTGGATTCTCCTGAAATACTTCAGATGTACAGATTGATCTCACCTGATGCTGCTTGTCTTCTGAGAGGTGGCTGAGGTCAAGGTCCATCCCTGCATCAGCAGGAGGTAGATATTGCTCATTCACTTCCTCTTCTTCCTGCACACCTCTGATGAGCATCACCTCTGCTTCTCTTTCAGGCCTCTGCACCCACTCCTTCAAAAGATTGATATGTAGCACCCTGCTACCACGTGACTGCCCTGGGGTTGAGACCTGATATGTAGTGGGTCCAAGTCTCTTCAAAACCTCAAATGGTCCTTGCCACTTGGCCAGCAGCTTATTGTCATTACTGGGGAGGAGCACCAACACTTTTTGTCCTGGGCTGAAGGATCTCTGCCGGGCCGATTTATCATACCAAAGCTTCTGCCATATGTGATTGGGCCAGCTCACTCATTTTCTCCAGCCTGTCTCTTATCTGGACAACATAGGACACAAGGTTAACTGGTTCCCCCTCCCCTTATTCCCCTCCCAAATCTCCCTCCGTAATGAGAAGGGACCTCGTACCTCATGACCATACAAAAGTTCAAAAGGAGAGAAGCCAGTGGAGGCTTGGGGTACCTCCCGGTATGCAAAGAGGAGGTATGGGAGCCACTGATCCCAGTCATTACCTCTCTCATTTACAAATTTGCGAAGCATCTGCTTCAGAGTCTGGTTTAAGCGTTCTGTCAGTCCATCTGTTTGGGGATGATACGGAGTGGTCCTCAGGCTCCGGATACCCAGTAACTGGTAAACCTGTTTCAGCAGAGTAGACATAAAGTTAGTTCCCTGATCAGTCAATATTTCTAGGGGGAAACCCACTCTGGAAAAAAACTGCACCAAACAGAAGGCCACAGATTTTGCGTTGATGGACTTCAATGGAAACACTTCTGGATATTTTGTAGCGTAATCTGTTATGACCAGCATGTATCGATTCCCTGCTTTGCTCCTCTCAACTGGGCCCACCATGTCCATCCCCAAGTGCTCAAATGGGGTGCCAAGAATAGGTAATGGTCGGAGTGGAGCTCTGGAAGGTGTTTTTGCAGATGTTATTTGGCACTGAGGGCAAGCTCTACAAAATTGAATCACATCTCTTCTCAGGCCAGGCTTGATGAGAGCTGTAGTTTTGTGCTTACCTAGGTGGCCAGCCCAGGGCACAGAATGCCCCAAAGCAAGTATGATGTCTCTAGCTGCTTGGGGTACCACCAGCTGCAACACGGACCCCTGTTGACGGTAGAGAATGTCATTTTGCAGAACATACTCATCCCTGTTGAAGTCCCCATCTAGTCCAGCCTCCTTCTCCGTCACTTTCTGAAAAAGAGGCACTAAAGATGGATCATTTTTCTGCATATCAATAATACCTGCTGGTATCTGAAATCCCAAAGGTAATTCTGGTTTGTAGTTGGTTAGTGGTTTTACAACTGTATGCTGAAATTTCTCCTGCCTCCTCTGACTGAGTTTTCCTAGACTTCCCGGGTGCTGGCTCCAACTCCTCATTGTAGAAAGGCAGGGCATTTAAGATCTCAGCATAATCATCAACTTTCTTAGCCTGCGCTCTGGTCACCACAACACAACACTTGAGTCTGATGACCTGCCTCCAGCAAGTCAAAGAGTATTGGCAGATCTCGGCCTAATATAGCAGGATAAGGCAAGTTATCAGCAACCACGATGTTAAGGAGGTAAGTTTGCCTGTCCACTTTTATGTACATGTCTGCAGAGGAATAGCTTTTCTTATCCCCATGTACACAACAGACAGGGGTGGTATCCCTGGTACTGATAATGCTGGGTGGTACAAACTTCCTATGCACCAGAGTCTGGTTACTCCCACTATCAAGTAGGGCCTTGAGAGTTGTTCCATTAACCTCAATATCTGCCATTTTAATAGGCAAATCACTGTTAAGCTCAGGTTCAACAGGAGCATGTGGCACAAAGCACATCTGTGTTATCTTAGCTGAATTCTTAGGGCACATAGGCTTTATATGTCCTTCTAGGCCACAAAGATAACAGATTAGCTTCTTACTTGATTTCAAGGGTGTGCTAGCTGGTTGACTCTCCCCAATAGGAGGCTTACCCCCACTGGTTGCTGACTTCTGGGCATAATCTTTGGGTGGCCTATAGTTGTCCTTATTTATTCTCCATGAGTTGTAGCTCCATGGTTGTCCTTTTTTCCTAGCCGCCACAAAGACATGAGCAAGCCTAGCAGCCTCCATTGCTGAATCTGGGTCACGCTCCCAAATCCACACCTGAAGCTCAGGGGACAACATTCTCAAATACTGTTCCAATAGGATTATTTCACTAATTTCTTGAACACTTACTTTTTGGCTGGATCGAGTTCCCATAAAGATCCTTGAGCCTTGCATACAATCCCTTCAGGCTCTCATCAGGATTAACCTCCAGGGATCTGAATCTTTGCCTGTAGGTCTCAAGGTTAATGTCATATTTAGACAGAATGGCAGTTTTTACCTTGTCATAATTGAGGGAATCATCAATGTCCATATGCACATATGCCCCTTTAGCTTTACCAGTTAGCAATGGTATTAAATGAAAAACCCAATCTATTTTCTGCCACCGGCATGCTATGGCAATACGTTCAAAGGTGATGAGAAAGTGTTCAATGTCATCATTATCTGTTAATTTTTCCAAGCGAGGCTCATAGCGTGCCTGAAACTGACCAGCAGGGGCTATGGTTGGATTTACAGATGTAGAAATGGGATCTGCTTGAGCCTGAGGATAATGTGGGGTGAGACGTAAGGCCTCCAAATCTGATGAATTAGAGTCTATTGGCAGAGGATCTGGTAATGGAGATGTTCGGGCCTGTACTTCTAACTGCAACAGCTGAAACTGATGTTGAATAGTTTTAAATCGCTGATCCTGCTTTGCAGTTCTCATTTTACCTTGCTTCTCGAGCCTTCTGCTCCCCAATATGAGTCTGAAGAATGGAAAATAGGTCCGTCATTGTTAGTTCTTTACCTTCACCCTCAGTGCTTTCCACCACTCCAGAAGCTCCATTTTCTTCCTTCTCACCAGCAGCTGGCTCCAGTGAAGGCCCTCCTTGTTTCCGGCCAGCTTTTCCTCCACGCTGCATTTTCTTTTAATGCCAAGGGGTAAAAAAAAATGATAAAGGCAAAAATTCCAAAAAAAAAATTAAGAAAAAAAAAAAAATCCTGTATTCCTCCACTGAATGACCCCACTTCTGACACCAATTGTCAGAGACCAAGCAGTGAGACAACAGGAAACAGGAACATAATTAAGATAATAGGATTTTTATTTGCCCCAAAAATGAATTCTTTTTAAAAAAATGAACAAAAATTCTTTAGGTCTATAAAAGAGGTAACAAAAGATAACTATACTCAAGAAGAAATCAAAGAAACTAAGATGTTAACAGAACAGACTTCCCATAATAACACAAAAGAGCACATATATACTGGCTTGGCCAAACCAAATGAAAAACAAGGGGGAAACCAAAATGGACACTAACTACAACTAACAGAGGACAAACTAACTAAACCCAAATCCCCCCCATGACACAGCAGGGAATGGTCTGGTCCAAGGAGCTGGGTGTCATATTTAAGAATGCTTGGCCCTTAGCCTTGCCTTTGGCTCCACCAGGAAGTGACCTCCCACCATGGTAACTCATTCATCTCATCTCATTATCTCTAGCTGCTTTATCCTGTTCTACAGGGTGGCAGGCAAGCTGGAGCCTATCCTAGCTGACTACGGGTGAAAGGCGGGGTACACCCTGGACAAGTCGCCAGGTTATCACAGGGCTGACACATAGACACAGACAACCATTCACACT
>JAOBAM010213011.1:0-10608 GCA_025212355.1 Notarius kessleri | reverse complement strand
AGTTCCAAAACTATTAGAATTATAGGCCTACGTGTATCCCAGAGGACTGATGGTCACCATGAATGTGGACTGTGATATGGAACCATCATATTTCTACACTGGTTATGGTTATTGAAATGTATACAATATTATTTTGTTTATCTTCTGGAGCCATACAACTTTTTATTCCTCAACTTTCAACTCATAGAACACATTTTAATAAAATGATCATTAGATTCAGATTAATATTATTTCCAGACCTATTCTGGGGTTTTTTTTTTTAGGTGACTGAATTTTGGGTTAAACTCATTCAACTCAGGTGACCAAACACATAGCAACTCAATAATAAATATAGTATAACAACATTCATAAAGGTGAGCTGTGAATTCCAGTGTAATAAAATAAACCAGAGAGAAAACTGACTGCCTGGCTCTGCCTCACAGACCCTACTTCGTGAAACATGGGATTGAAATATGTGTTTTACCCAGAATGCCTAAATGCTCTTCCTCAGGACCCCTTGCATCCTGTTCTGTGAAGGTTTCATCCTTGTATTTGCGGTACACCACCTTTTTGTATGCAGACCCAATCCGGTTCTCTGATTTACTGAGGAAAACACTCCCAATGCTGAGAGACAAAAAAGGAAAGAAAAAAAAAAGAGAAGAATGTCAAACTTTCAAGTAACCATAAACTTACCATTAAATCTTTCAGGAGATCTGCTTTTAAGGGGATAGATTATTAATAAAAACTCTTTCAGATTTTCACCCCCTTATCTGAGCATCTCCACTCATGGCTTGAGAACTGCAGTTTAGACAGGGTTAGAAGGCAGCTGTGGTGTTTTTATCCTTGTGGTATTTTGACTAAAGCACATCACAAATATTGCATTAAGACCTCAGGGAACTGTGTTAACTTCTGTAAAAGGGACGTGATGCATCACGTTTAATGCACAGCACATTAAAGGTGCAAAAACTATCAGGAGTTAGGATAGCACACGACAGGCATTTGTTAATGTGAAACAGCTGGAATGTCAATTTTAAACAACACATTAAACCAAAATATTATTCAACATTATTTTTTAAATATGGCCTTCAAGTTTTGGATGACTTTCAGAACAAAAATCTCTGTATTTCCTGTCTGGAAGTGTGTCAACACTAGTGACCAGCATTCACCTTTCGTTGAGAGTAGTGTTAAGTTTCTCCAACTCCCCTGTCCAATTTGGTGCATAATTCCACTCCAGCTCTTCAGCAGCCAAGAAGAAAGTTACATCAGGCTGAAAGGTTGTAACCTCCAAACCGGGGTTCTGACTCGGTGTGCAACGTTTGACGGTGTACAGCTGCCACATACCACCACGGTAGTAATCAGTATTGAGACAGCTCAGTTCAAAAAGACCTGAAGCAAAGAGCAAAATTCATGCCTTTAACAGTGGAAGACTCAAATATTAAACTAGAAGTGCACTCTGAGAGCAGAGACCTTCTTCAAGGACAACAGTCGACTCTATAATATGCAAATCTGCAACCACAACAACTGTTAAGTATGTCTGGATATAGTTCCAAAACTATTAGAATTATAGGCCTACGTGTATCCCAGAGGACTGATGGTCACCATGAATGTGGACTGTGATAAGGAACCATCATATTTCTACACTGGTTATGTTTTGTCAATGTTGAACTTTACTGCCATCTACTGGATTTTAAGATGTATGGCATTGTTGAGCGCAGACTTCTGTCAAGGGCAAATGGCATATCTGACAATGTTAGTGAAAGTGAGACTAAATTAATGGGATCTGCACCAAAAACATTTTTTTCTTGGCCCATGCTAAACCCTTCCACCAAATTTCATGGAAATTGGATCAGTTGGTTTCGCGAAATCCTGCTTACAGTCAGACAAACAGCACTAAAACCAACCTACTTGCTGAAGGTATAAAAAAAATAAAATAAAGGGTATATAAGTGATTTATATCACTAATAAATGTTCTCTTTTTATGGCTGTCTCAGGAAGATGCTCTGTTATAAAATGACCTTTACAGGTAATTGGGTAATATTGTAACAAGATTCAAATCCAAATGACCTCGCCAAGTCAAAATGCACCTGTTTAACCTTACCTATGTATGCATATTTAGTATTTTCATAAAACCCCTTCTTTATTCCTTTTGAACAATTTAAGTAAATTAGCTGTATTATAGCTCTGATAGCCATATTGTCAGCACATAGCAAAAACAGTTTTTTCTATTGCCAAAAGATGTCATGGATTTTGGGGGAAAAAAATGGTAAAAATGCATATAGTTAAAAACTAGAAATCAACTCTCCAAGAAGAAAATAAATTAACTACATTGCAAATGCAAAAAGAATTTCAATTAAGCAACGAGACACTTCACTACAAACACATAAAAACAATAATAAAAAACATTTGTCATGCTGTAAAATTTGACATAAAACATTCCATTGTTCTTAGTTTCATTCCATGCGTTAGATTGTTTGGCCAATGAATCTATAATTGTACGCTCGTATTCTGTTACCGTCATTGTCAGGTATCATGGAGACGGTGACACTGGAGTGAGGAAAGAGACTGAGTGTGTCCCGTGTTGTGCTATCCAGTTGAAATGTGTTGCCCTGGAAGTAAATGCCATAGGAATCCACTGAGCCCAACGCCAGCAAGTGCCACACAACATGGTCCCCTTCACACAGATAAAGCTCAGGAAGGTTTCCATACATGAAGCCATTCACCGCTGAGAGGGAGCACACACATAGTGCTGTAAAATATCTGTATGATATTACACCTACTAGGTGGAATTATTCAGGTGCAGTCGTAGTGTTAGGACTTACAGCTCATTTTATTGCTTTCCTGAAATTGTAAGTTGTCTGGATCTGACTCATCATCACCAAATCCATCAACATTCTTCTTCAGATACCAGCTTTTATTCTCATCCACCACAGTAAAGAGAAGGAAAAACTCTTTCTTCACCTCCGACCCTATATGCTACACACACACACAAAATCAGACACTTGTCATAAACAGATAGATTATTTTTATCAATAAAAAAAAAAGTGATTCTGCTTTTTCTCCTGCTAGGATTCATGTGTGTACCAAGTCAAACTGGAAAACTATTATCAGTATAGTGTATAAGCTAGCTAGCCATTTTGAAACTATTTAATTTTTGTGTGTGAGTAATTATGAAATCATCTTGCGGGGCGGATCAAACGGTCTCGCGGGCCGTATACGGCCCGGAGGCCGGACGTTCCCCACCCCGTCCTAGAAGATGTCCCTGAGCATTCAATGCAGTTTGCTTTGCCTCCTCTGCTGCATCCATGGTAGGTAAAGTATCAGAGTGCAGGAACTTACAGATGTATGTGCAGGGGAGACTGGGGAGAAAACTTGAAGCATGGTCAAGAGACAGGCAAGGGTCGGTCGATCGACGAACAGGGTAATATAGAGAAGACAAGTAACATAAACGAAGAGAGATAGCAAGGGTCAGAAATACTAGAATCAGGCAGAGATAGAAAGGTTTGGCATGGACTGGAAAACACAGAATGATACTTCGCATTGAAGGCTTAAGTAGTGTGGCTGATGAGTCGTGAATGAACGACAGCTGCTTTCAATAAGCCGGTGACAGGGGGCACTGTACTCCTTGGGAGTTGTAGTTCTGAGTGGCCATGTTTGTAGTTTGGCTAGCGCGGTCGTTCTCAATGCCTTTACTGACACTCTGCTTATCAGGTGTCATACACTCGTGATTTGTTGTTTACTGGTGTTCTATTAAAGCTACTTTTTGCCATTTTCAATGAAATAAAACAGTTTTGAACAGATAAATGAGCTAACTTAAGACATGTGTGGGGGAGAGTACCTGTTGACCACTCTCATCCAGAACTCCTTTCTTGCACACTTGTAAGGGTCCCACCAAACCAGAGTTGGCGTCACGAATGGGATTTGTAGCGGAGTAATACAAGTATGACAGGCAGGGTGGGTCACTGGACGAGGGGCCTTCTGTCACCCGCCATCGATATGTAAACGTCTGGCCTGGTGCCACACTGGCCCCTGCTTTCTGAGAACCTGAAGAGTGACATATGAGTTTAGTGGCATGTGTGTGTGTGTAATTTTATTTGGAGTGGAATAAACTGAGTCTTCCAGAGACGTTTTGTTCATCATTACAAGTAGCAGAAATGATCAAATATGGTAGTGTATGTTAAGGTTCTTGACATAAATATTTAAATAAATATCTTATTTGCTCTTCCCAACAGCCAAAATCCATTTTTTATATCAAATGGAAGTTTTTTTAATCCTCTCATTTGTAATATTTAGCCCCCTGTTGACCACCCCTCACTACTTCTGTTCTAATTCATGTCTAACTGCATGCCATACCCTGCTTTCTTCAAATCACATAAGGCTTTGTATGTCTTACCATCCTGATAGATGACTCCTTCGTAAGCTTTGTCATACGACACACCGTGAGGTTGCATACTGAAATTATACTGTGCCTTATTTCGAAATGTCACCTCAATGACATCACCAGGTTCTCCCCTAATGACAGGACCTGTGAAAGCACACACACAATACAGCAACTGTGTGTTAAAGTATATAGTTCACTGCTGAAAAATGAAAGCACAACCATCCTGTTACAATTTAACAGAATAAATCCACTTTAACACCCTTCTTAAAGTTCTACTGAATCACCCTGCCACAAAATCTGTTGTCTTGAAGAGGAAAAAAATAAATCATTTGTACAGTATGTAACAGGTACTTATAGGCAATCTACAAATGTATTTAGATCTGAATATTAATCTAATTAAATTATACTGGCACAGACAGAACAAAAATTAGCAATAGTCTTACAATAGTTTATGCATTTGTATTATAGACAATGACAAAGAAGCCCAATCATGTCGTGCCCTTAATCAAGAATTATAAGGTTTTAGATTTCTATCCATCCCCGTGAGCCACTGAGCTCAAACCCAGAACCTTCTTGCTGTGAGGCAACAGTGCTAACAATTACACCACCATGCCACAGTTTAAGATTTGTTTTGAATGTAATTGAAAAGCAATTACAATAGAAACAACAAAAAAAGAGTAGAATGTTACATTAATAATATAAAATAATTTCACTCACTACTATGATTGCCTTGTAAAATATTAATATTATCAGCTTTCGCTTCAAACCTGAATGCTTGACATACAGTACATGACTGCAATTTAGTGGTAACCATGCTCGCGGAAAAATGGCAAATCCAGTCTTAGCCCCTTACACTCCACTCAAGGTTCACAGAATTTCAGATACTTCCTGTCCGCTATATATACACATTCAACACTGAATATTTACCCAGAATGCCTAGGTGGTGTTCTGAACCACTTTGCTCGATCTTGGAAGTGAATGCGTTATCATGGTACCCAACGTATCTGACCTTCCAGTACTTTCCTCCTAGCCTTCCATCATTTGTACTGAAGAACTCTTCAGAGTCACTGCAAAGAGAGGAACAATAAGCTACACATATGCAGGACACACTTGCACAAAAGTGTACAGTGTGTTATTATGTGTGTTAAAATATAGTCCATAGAGTTCCAGTCAGTTTTTCAGTATGTGATCACAGGATATGGTTTTCTTTTTGGTATGTATAGTCACCTCTCTGCTTCATTTAGTGGTTTATTGGTCAGTCCGTTTTTCCCTAAGGGGGCGTAGTCCCAAAGCACCTCTTCTGCAGCGATGTAGTAATGCCTGACATGAACAGGGGGCACTGTAGGTGCAGTCGCATCACATGAAAGGACCTCATAAAAGCCCTGCATACCTGCTGCTCACGACACATGGACACAAGGGGGGGGAACACTATCAAACAGATGAGTGATGTGACTTTCTGATGTACACAGCTCAAACTAATCAAAATAACAAAAAAACACTAGTTTGCAAACCAACTAAGAGTCCACAGTACGTGCATCTTTAAAGTGTAACTTCACCGCCAGCTCTGAGTCTAACTCCACCCACTGCATCATTTTGGAAAATGCTAAAAAGTGGGCATGGGGGGAGGGTGTGTGAGGCAAAAGTTGCTCAGTGAGTATCAATTAGCATATATTTGAAAATGAGCACGATTTCACAGACTTCCATTCAAGGGTGGGGGCTGGGGGAGGTGGGCCACTCACCTCTGTTTAGACAGCATTAAAAAATTTTTAAAATAAAAAAACTAATAATGTAGAGAAATACCAAATGGTTGACTCTACATCAGCATCGGCCTTGCAAGTTTCAAGATAATTTGAACTCGTAGATGGTGGTTTGGGGCATTTTCAGCCCATAAAATCCCAATTTCTTTGATAAAAATGGTAATATTTTGTCAATATTAACACCAGCATTGATGTGTTTCATCATAATATAGTCATTGCATTTAGTTTACAGCTCTCTCTCTCTCTCTCTCCAGAATGTACGTATATAATTATCTATTAGCAACCTAAACAATTGATGCTACTGTATATCCACGTCTTTATAAAGAAGTAATTTAGGGGTATATTCTTCTGCATGGTTATGTTTTAACAAAAGTCAATTGGTCAATAAGTCTTGAAATCACTTGGTTATAACAGCAGAACATCAGGCTTCACTCCTTTAGCCAAGAACCAATTACTGAAAATTTGGAAATTGAAGTTTGTAAATTCATCTCATCTCATTATCTCTAGCCACTTTATCCTTCTACAGGGTCGCAGGCAAGCTGGAGCCTATCCTAGCTGACTACGGGCGAAAAAGTTTGTAAATTCATTATTTATTTTTAATGATTAAAAGAGTTCTTTCTCAGGAATTTTGAATAACTAAAAAATGTCGATACTCACCTGTTCCCTCCCAACAAGCAAGAAAACTAGATTCAGAATGTTTCCAACCATGAAAACTTAGCTTTAGAAATTAAGTACTTTCAAACATTTAAACATCTTTAGAAACCCAGATTGACTCCTTAAACTCAGAGGACTCACACTGGTCATTCTCTTAACTACCGTACATCCATTTCCTATCAACATTTACTGAGAGGAAGATGGGTTAAAATGAATAAATGAATAATGCATAATTAAAGTTCAGGTTTAGGAATGAAATACTTGATATATCTCCAGAAAAAAAAATACCATGCATGTCATCATCAATTTGGCAGCCGAACAACCACTTCCCAGCTGTCATGGGAACCATTTTTGCAGTGACCGAAGTGGCAGGAAATACACTGACAACATCTGTACGGTGACCTTGGTTGAGCAGGGTGTGGCCATAGAAGTGGATGGAGTGAAGATCTATGGTATTTCCAATGCCAAGAAGATGCCAAAACACAGGCCTTCCGAGACACACTTCTAGTGTTGGCAAGTTACCATAAACAAAACCATTTATTGCTGGGGGAAAAGAGAAAAACCATCAGAGAAGTGAAAATGTAGAACTGATAATGACGCCATTATATACCTGCTACGTCTATAGTGACATTCATTTAATACAATACAATACAAACTATTACACAATTAGATTATGTCCTGACTAAAAAAGGATTCTATATTTAAACTATAAAATTGGAAAGACCCAAAAACTCCAGGCCAAAAAGACACAATTCAAGATAATACAAAGATAATACAAAAAAAAGTGCATTGGATGCCTGAAATAAAACAGCTACGTACAGTGCAGCTGGTTTGACTTCTGAAAGTCAGGATTCTCTTTCAGAGTCAGGTCATTATGGCAGTACTCCTTAATATTGTCTTCAAGATACCAACTCAAATTTTCATCCACTGCACTGAACATCAAGAAAAACTCATGAGGCATGCCAATTTGGTGAAGTCCAGATGGGTCCAGTGCTCCTAAGAGTGAAAATACACAAAAAATATACTGATGTGCAAGCTGCAATTGGACATCTTTAATTTCTTAAAAAATACATTATTATAAATACATATTAATTTAAAATCGAAATATTAACACTGTAGAATATTACCACAGACAGAGCAAAAATTAGCATTATCTTGACATGAAGCAGAGTTACTATTACAACCCTGATGTTTTATTTTCCTAAAACAGCATGCCCTGAAGTGGTTTAATCCTCTTATATCTCAAGTTAATTAATAAAAGACGCATCATATTTTTTATCCTTTATAGTTACATGTAATGTTGTGGGGGCGGGGCAGATAGGAGCACTTCGCTTGCAATTCATTGCATACAATATTCATGTGTTATTTCTAGAAATTTGAGACATAATTTTATTCAGAGACATCACATTTTTCTCGCTGAACATGTAAATCTTATGAAAGTAATAATGTTACCCTTCCTGCAGATGAGCAGCACTCCAATGAGTCCTGTTGCTATGTCTTTCGGTGCATTTACATATGAGTGATACATCGATGTAAGACAGGTAGAGTCAGACTCTTTAGGACCAAACTCTTCTGTCACATTCCATGTGTACATGTAGGCTTGTCCTGGAGCCACAGCATCATCACTCTTATTCACACCAGACGTACCATCCGGATACTGGGCGCCTGGTAAACAGTCAGTGATAATCAAAGAGATCAGGGTTTTAACCAATGATCAGCACTTTATAGGAGTCTATCAGCCTGAGGGTTATATCTCTAAATGAGCCAAAACTAAACAAGTCACAGTGCCTTTGCAAAAGTATTGACACCCCCACTGCACCCCACCTCTTGTTATTTGTCTTGTTTTGTTGCATTACAACCTGGAATTAAAATGGATTGGGGGGTTACCATTTGATTTACATAACATGCCTACTACTTTAAAGGTGCAAAATATATATTTTTTTAATTGCGACAAAGGATGGGTAAGAAAATCTGGTATTAAACAGGTGTAGATGTGAAATTATTAAATACCGTGAACTTTGATAAACTCTGATGTTGTCGGTTTTGCTTTCAGTATTGGACAAATTAATATAATAGATTTCCTATTTTTATTGCTACATCAAAGTTATTTTATCTCAGCAGCTCCGTTTCCGATTAAGACATTTGTCTATCATGTATTTTCACAATTCTCAAACTAGAAGAGAGATATCTCTTCTCTCAGAGCCTGTGTGCGTAGGGCAGGGCACGTGGCAACTCTCTCTCTCTCTCTCTCTCTGTGTATGAGAGAGAGAGGGCTCTCAGACACACACAGTCTTAGTGACAATGGCTGAGTGAGCTAAACATACAGAAGTGTGGTTACACTTCACTAGAATGAATGCTGATAATGCTCATTGCCGCAAGTGCAACCAGTCTTTTGCATGTAACAGTGGAAACATGAACAATCTGTCAAAACATCTGGGGAAAGTCCATCACATACAGATGCTACAAAAGTAACAATAAGAGTACCATTGCCCAAGTGGAAGCCCAGATACCATACTTCCACCTGCCCAATCGCACACTTCTTCGGGTTGGCAGTGAGACCCGTTCGCCTCAGCGACCTAAGGACGGCCCTCAGGTGTTGCAGATGCCGCGGCCAGTCATTACTATAGACTATCATGTTGTCTAAGTATGTGTCCGCGTAGGTGGCGTGGGGGCGGAGGACCCTGTCCATAAGCCGCTGGAACATAGCGGGCGCCCCAAACAGCCCAAAAGGAAGTGTGACAAATTGGTGTAAGCCAAACGGTGTGGAAAAGGCCGTTTTTTCTCGGGATAGTGGAGTCAAGGGGATCTGCCAATAACCCTTTGTCAAATCCAGTGTCGAATAAAAGCGAGCCGTGCCTAGTCGATCCAGCAACTTGTCAATACGAGGCATTGGGTACGCATCGAATTTAGACACCACATTGACTTTTCTATAGTCCACACAGAACCGGACTGACCTGTCGACCTTGGGAACCAAGACCACCGGGCTGCTCCAGTCACGGAGGTGGAGCCAGCCCCCACCTCCACGGTGGGGGAATGGGGTGAGGACGGGGAGCAGAGGGAGAGGGAGAGAGAGAAAAGAGGGGAGAAGAGGAGACATGCTGTTCTGCCATCAGAATGGCCGCCATATGGTCCTCCGCCAGCTCGATCGCCTGATCCAGCAACGCCGGGCGATGGCACTGGACCCACTCTGCTGTTCCTTCCGGAAGTCGGGCAACGAATTGTTCCAGTGCCACCAGGTCGACGATTCCCTCAGCGTTCCGGTTGTCAGACCTCAGCCACTGCCGGCAGGTGTCCCAGAGTTGCTGACCAAATACGAACAGCCAGCTGGCCGACCTCCTCCAGGCACAACATGCAGAAGCGCTGTCATTGCTGTTCTGGAATGCAACAACATGTTGGAGGACGGCCCTGCAGAGGTCCGCGTAGACCAGCCGGCTGTCGGCAGGGAGCTGCAGCGCGGCCAGCTGCGCCTCACCCGTTAGCAGGGGGAGGAGGTGTGCCACGCGCTGTTCCACCGGCCAACCCCACACCTCTGCTGCCTGCTCAAAGAGAGCGAGGAAGGCTTCGGGGTCATCATGCGGACCCATCTTTATTAGGGTAAGGTGGGGAGGGTCTGCAGCGGTGGTGGTCATGGACCCCGCTGACGCGAGCAGGTGCCGGAACGCCTGGAGATCTTCCTGCTGTGCCAGCACCAGGGCTTTGAACCGTTGTTCCTGCTCCTTCTGGAGGGCAATCAGTGCCTGGTGCTGGCTCTGTTGGACCGTGGCGAGGGCATGGACCAGGTCCTTGAAGGGGGAGGACTCCGTGGGGCTGTCTCCTTCTGCGCTCTGGTCACGGGTTTCA
>JAOBAM010212452.1:0-10680 GCA_025212355.1 Notarius kessleri | reverse complement strand
ATTGAACATAAATAGCCGTGTGGAAGGAAAAAAAATAGCTGTGCGGATAGACTAAAGAAAGTTATCCATCTCAGTCCTCCTGATATCTGTCACTAAATGCTCATGTCATTTCAAACAGGCCCAGGAACTTACACACAACTCACGCCTCAGCTATTATCTACAGGAAAATATTCCTCCCGCAGCACTATCGGCAGAGCAGCATATGGCAAACTAGCAGCAGGCCATTCATCCTCATCCTCGTTGGAAGTTAAAATTAGCACAATGCTGTTTGTGGCTTTCAGCTGGATTTCAACCACTATGATACTGCTAATATAAAAAGCCAGATGACCTCTGCCTCAGAAAGAGAGAGAGAGAGAGAGAGAGAGAGAGAGAGAGAGAGAGAGAGATTCATGCACTGATCATGGCAGGATTATCTTGTTAGGGTTTTTTTTTCCCCTGCATGTCTGCTGAGAGACTAATACATTTTAATGTTGTTTTGTTTGGAAACAACTTCTCAAATGCTCATCCTGCATGCAGGTTAGTGTGTCGGCAATGTTTTAAAAAGGACCAGATTAGTGGAGCGGTATCTTTCTTTGGCAGACATGGTCTTTGCTAATCTCTTTATCAAAGACTTAAAATAAACTGTATGCCACACTGTCAAATAAAAATGCCTTTCTAAAGAACACTGTTAATGCTTGTTTGTTGACTGTAGGTTCTCTCCCAGCCTGCTGTCCTTTCTTCCCTCCCTCTTTTCCTCTGTAATTCTTCTCTCTATCCATCAGGCCAGTGTAACACTGATAGTTTATCTCTTGGGTGTTATCTGTGTTTTTCCTGGAGAACTGGGCAGAGTGTATCTATGTCCACTGGGGTCCAGAAATAATGCCTTATTTGTCATCAAAAACCCCTATATACAATGTTTTGGGGGACTTATTAAACCAGATAAACTGTCCTGAAACTGTGCTGAAAGTATTTTGATGCAATTCATGTAATACTCATTTTGCTTATAGGAATCTCTATCTAGAACTTGTTTATGAGGCCTAAATGAAGACCAGTTGTTCAAGTTGGCCCACTGCCTACACACTGTTTTACAAACACCAGCAATTTGGTCCTGGCCTATAAAGAATCGCTTAGAAAAGGACTTCTTTAATCCCCCTACGTGAGACAAGCAAAGTGTCTACATCACTAACACACCACAATTACAATGTGTAGATTATATACAATGCTCGCTACAACTTTTGGCACCCCTTGTAAAGATTAGTAAAAAGGGTTAGAAAAAATCCACATGTTGCTGAAGCAGTTTCATCTCACACTGAAAAAATGAGAAAAATCCAACCTTTAACTGAAATAAATTTATTCAGAGAAAAACAAATCCCTCATCAAGAAATAATTATTTTCAACAAACGCACATGCCACAATTATTGGCACCCCTGGAAATTATGGTGAACACAACATAACTGAAACATGTTTCCCATTTAATTTGTATATTTTTGAGTTGATCAGCGTGT
This sequence comes from Notarius kessleri, assembly GCA_025212355.1. Lineage (NCBI taxonomy): Eukaryota > Metazoa > Chordata > Actinopteri > Siluriformes > Ariidae > Notarius > Notarius kessleri. Next base: position 9,196 of record JAOBAM010212452.1, on the reverse strand, counting down.
GTGGGAACTTTCAAGCTAAAATCCATGACTTCCTGATTAACTGGAGTACAAATATGAGGTGACACATGCCAAATTTCCTTAGTCATCCATCAACATGGGAAAGATAAGAGAACACACAAACCAAATGAGGGAGAAGTGTGTTGACCTTCGTAAGTCAGGGAATGGTTATTAAAAAATATCTACTCACCTGAAAATGCCCATTTCTACTGTTAGGGCAATAATATTTTTTTTTTAAAAAGTGGATATCAACTGGAACTGTCACAAACTTGCCTGGAAGAGGACCGAAGTTTATTTTGCCCCCACGTACAGTGAGGAGGAGAGTAAGAGAGGCAGAAAAAAATCCCCAAGGATCACTGTTGGTGAATTACAAGAAAAAGTTAAATCTTTGGGTTACCAAGTCTCCAAAATCTCCATCAGCCTCCATGCCAACAGCTAATTGGAAGGTATTCCAGAAAAAAAAAAAACCCTTTTCTGTCACTTAACCACAAATGTGGTAAGTGCCTGAAGTTTGTGAAATGCTACTACAACTTTGACTGGAACTGTGTTCTATGGTCTGATGAAAGAAAAAAAATGGAGCTTTTCGGCAATAAACACTAAGGTGGGTTTGGCGTAAAAAGAAGGATGGCTATAATGAAAATAACCCTATCCCAACTGTAAAATATGGTGGACATTCTGTGATGTTTTGGGGTGGGTTTTTTCCTCCAAAGACTGTGGAAACCTTGTTAGGGTACAAAGCAACATGGACTCCATGAAATACCAGGAATTTTTAAATCAAAATCTAGCTGCCTCTGCCAGGAAACTAAAACTGGGTCATCACTTGAACTTCCAACAGGACAATGATCCAAAGCATATATCCAAATCAACACAAAAATGGTTAGCTGACCACAGAATCCAGCTTCTGCCATGGCCATCTCTGTCCCCTGACCTGAACCCTATTGAAAACCTTGGGGGTGAACTGAAGAGGAGAGTGCACAAGAGAAGGCCGAGGGCCATGGGTGATGTGGAGAGATTCTGTAAAGTAGAATGATCTCAGATGCCCTGCTCTGTATCTCCAACCTCATAAAATGTTATAGGAAAAGATTCAGTGCTGTTTTATTGGCAAAGGGAGGTTGTATAAAGGATTATATGCAGGGGTGACAATAATTATGGCATGTGTTTTTGTTTAAAATAATTATTTCTTGATAAGGGATTTGTTTTTCTCTGAATAAATTTTTTTCAATTAAAGGTTGGATTTTTCCCTTTTACAGTCTGAGATTAAGGTACTTCACTAAACAGTGGATTTTTTTCTAACCCTTTCTGCTAATCTTTAAAAGGGGTGCCAATATTTGTGGAGGACACTGTATAACATTTGCTGCCCCTCTTGAGCTGAATATCCCATAGAAAATTTCCACCATGCCGAATTTTTTTTATAGCCAAAACATCTTTAATATATTAAGGTGGGCAAAGACTTAAATAGAGATGCAGCATCCGCAAGCAAAAAGAAGAAAAAAATCACCCAAAATCTGTAACAAGTGGGAAGCAAAGTTAGAGTAGCAGAGGAAGGAGAATAAAGTGAGCATTCTAAGCTCCATGGCTAGGGTTCACATGCCAAACTCAGGCCAAACAGAGCAGAAGGAAGTGCCCCAGTGACCGCTAAATCCCAGAGCAAACACCACACTGACAGTGTATCATTGCAGCTTTATGATCATTATCTACTGTGAGACAAGGTGCCTAAGCAGCCCTATAATTGCCAGTTAAACAGAGCAAAAAAGCATGAGAGAGGTTTGATATATAGAGAGTAAAAGAGGGAGGGGTTTGTTTGCTTGTCGTCTTTACGCTTTTCCCTTTCTCTTTTTTGTTCCCACACAGCAGAGAACCTAGGCCTAATCCCAAAGTCATACTGCGCAGCAGTATGACTTTGGGATTATGACTGTGGGAACCCATACTGTTTCCCCTTTTTCTAGCATGAGAACGCTCATGCTGCTCCTGGCCTTATCAGCCATAAAGTCATCAACAGAGTAACTATCAGCAGAGCTTGGCAGTTTATGCATTGCTACTGCAATTTGCCAGGGTTGATGGTTTAACACACGAGTAGGAGGTTGAGATTGGATGTGGCATTTCCTCTCCAGGTAACCAAACAATCACGCTGGAGGAGTCTTGGTTCATGGCGTCGCTATGAAAACCACTAAGTAAACAGCGACTTCACTGTTGGTGCCTGATATCACCTTGCATCATCCATCATGGAGATATTGAAGTTACGTTTAGCCTTTTTGCCTAGAGGAGAATGCACTCCCCTCCACATGCTGGGAGAAACACACACTGCTCTTTGATGTTCCTGTTTATGTCATTCCTGTTTATGCGGTTATTCCCAAACAATAAAGCCTTAATCATCTCTGGCTCAACACTCTCTTTGCTGTTCTTTCTCTGTGATTTTCTTTCTGTGATTGTGTGCATGTGTGTTTGATATACAGCTTCTCTGCTCACCTGGTGCCTGCCTTCAGATCCCTTCAATTTTAAAATTCACACAATCATTCTGGTTAAATCAGTCATTAGGTCTCTGATTTAACCAGACTACATCCAGCCTCAACTCCCAGCACTGTGCACATCTACATGCACAACAGACAGCACAGCCACCTTCATCTCAATGAAAACAGCAAGCTTTTGGAGCAGCACTTTGAACCAGTATGCATGCACACTTGTGGCTCACTTCAAGTGAGAAACACAGTGGGGGGAGAGATAGAGACAAAGACTGACACAAAAATGCAAATACTTAATGGCTCAGAAACTGAGCTAAAAGCCCAAAACGTCTGCGTACAGTCAAAAAAGAATGTGAGCAGTGTTACATGGTAGTGCCGCACATTCAGCAATTAAAGAAAGCTAGCACATTCTCCTTCATAAAGGGGGGGGGGGGGGGTGAGAGACAAATAAGGAAGCGAGTTCTTCTGGTCTGCTGGACAATTGTTTCAATTAACAAATGAGTTTGATGAGCGTGAGCGGCAAAGGCTGTGTGGGCAAGACTAAAAGCACACTGCTGCTGACTGACATGAAATCTCAGGCACTGTCTGCTGACCTGCTCTGAAATCTGACCAATCCCTGCACAGAGGCAGTAACTTGGAGCCAACGAGCCAATGGGGACTCTTGTTCAAACTGACCTTCATAGAGGCCTGTGGCAAAATGAGTCGATGTGATGTTGAGAACAGCACTCACTCGTTCAGATCAATGTGGAAAAATAATGATCAGGATCTTTATTCTGCTCAAAACACCTTTATCATGAGTAAATAAAATACATCTTCCTTTCTGGAACAGAGAGACCTTTAACGCCATTCAGCACTGAATAAGAAGCAAGCACTTGATTCTTGGCTAGAATTTTTTTACATCTTGGTTCATTTGTTTGCACACTATTGAATAGCTGCATTTGTTGATAATCCTGGTATGTATGTTTGGTGTGTGTTTATGAACTTAGTGATTTGTTAGGAGCACACTACGCAGACCTTTTTTCTATCCTCAGCCCATATACATGTAAATTCATGCAAACAATAACAAGAGCCTCCCAGGAACGATTTAACTTGGCACACTTGTTGAAGGGGGGCTTTTCTGCAAATGGGTCCTGGTAATTGCTGATACGTATCAAACTAGTCATCACATTGGCCATGGACTCTTTGTAGACACAAATGAAACCCTAAGCTTCTCCAAACACTCAGCATGCTTTCTGTGTCCTCTCTTTATGCCCTGCCCATTTGTGGTAGGGTTAAAATTCTTATCCCTCCTCTCCTCTGTGTGTCCCAAGGGTGTTCTTTTTAATCTGCACATGCTTAGAGCCCTTGCTGCTGTATGGTATGGAACTGAAGAGGCTCATAATAATGACTTGTTTTCCTTTGTTCTCTTAAGATAAACACATTCACTAAAACAAGTGTGATCTCGGACACAATACCACAACAAGTCCTGTGAGAGGGCAGCAGTCAAAAAAAGGCGGGCATGTATTTGCTACACTGAGCCAACCTCGCTAATAGACCTGCTCTAATTAAAGAAGGGCTGGACTGGTTCACAGCTGGACTCCTTTAAGGAGTTGAGTCCCTCACTAGAGAAGAAATGCAAGCAGAAAATTCAGCTCTCTCTTCCACACACACAACGTACATATTGGAAAATGCTAAATTGTTAAATATATTATCATAACTAGTATCAGGTCTTAGAACATGTTCAAAGGCACAACATAGCCAAAATAAATCAACATTCTCTTGGTTATTTCATGATTATTATATGTTTTTGAATAAGCTCTTTGCTAACGCTACATATGTACACGACAGAAGAGCATGTGTATTAACTTTCATATAGACATTTATTAGGTACATGCTGGCAGATAGATGAGAAGAGAGGAACTCGTCAACATGTGTGCAGTGAAAGGAAGTGGTAGAGCATGGAAAGAAGGAAAAGGTCAGTAAGAAAACAATCTATGAGTGAGAGCGCTAGGGGGAGGAAGCCACTTGGGACAGGGGAAAGTGGTCATGAGTGTCTCAGCCAAAAGGATAATAATGTACTTATTGGGATTATGAAGTGGCTCCTTACAAAACATGTTAATATGGTTAATACTGCTAGTTTCCATATTCAGTAATTCACCTACATTCGCATAATGCCCTTCCACATCAATACATTTATGTAACGGTACATGTATTAGTGTGGTGGTTAAACAATTTCATTTATGTCACGTATAAACACTCGCACATACAACAGCTTGGAACTGAGGTATGGACATGTTTTCCAACATTTGAAAGATAATAAACACATAGCCATAAAATGAAGCTAGGCAGGGGGACTGGAGGGGTGGGCAACATTAAAAGCCTGCTTATAATTGGACATACGTGAAAAATGAAGTGTCAGTTTGGTCAATAAAGAGCAAAGGTCAGCAGCAAGTAGTAGCTCCAAACCCTCACAATATGTGCTCATTAAGCAGTCCAATCAGAGTAAGGCAGCCTGCCTGGACCATTAGTCATCAGCCATCTGACCACTTCAGCTTATCTCCGTCCTTCTCTATGCAGGAGAGGAGGGGAAAAGAGAATAAGAAAATCCTAGGACATAGGAATCGCCTCTCAGTCATCTGGAATGTAACACAGCACTTTTCTACTTGCTGTCTTTCCCAAGATCTGAGATCGCCATCCTTTTTGCCTACAGTTTGTTTGAAACCAGTCTGTCTGCTCCTCACTCTGCTCCTCCTCTCAGGATAACAGGGTGCTCATTGCTTATTACTGACTTAGATGTGCTACATAGAATAACAAAAGGGAAACTTAATGTTCAGCTTCAGATTTCCACTGTCGTGTCACTGGAGGAGAAAGAATTGCATGATTTATCTGCTTTTCTTACTGAAACTGCTCAGACAGGGACATTCCATAGCCCCTGGATGGAAGAAGCTAGTAAATAAAATTGAGATGCTCTTCCCCTGGACTGTCATTGCCAGCAGCAGCTCCATAAATGCTGTATCCAGCCAAAGGAAGCCTCATTAGTGTGTACACACTTCACAACCAGCTGATGATCTTAAACGTTGTGCACTGCAAAAAGAACCCTGTCCCATCTACTTTGGGTTCAATGATCTTAACTCTTCCTAGTTCCCACTGATAAGCTTATGTTCTGGTGTAATGGCAGTAAGATGACTACAAAACAGACATGTATAAATAAGTATGTATGCATATAAGTACATCCAAGCAAACATAAATACATATGTACATGAAGGATTTTGGGAGAGCTTACCTTGTTCGCTGCTGTTGTCGCCACTGTGTGAGGTGTGTCCACCACTGGAGGGTCCTGGCGTGCCCCCAGAGCGTGTTGAAGCTGTGTCATCATGGTCTCTGTTCCATGAGGTCTGCACAGACAGAAAGGAAGAAACAGCACACAGTCAGGCAGCAGACCACAGGGACACAGTACAAAGATAAGAGCTCACTACACTCCCAGATCACAAAAATAGCCAATGCTATCAGATATTCCTCATATAGCTGTTTTTCAAGGGAGCAAATTCTTCCCATGCCATGAACTCTTCACTGTTATGTTCACTCTCTGCAACCACAAGCCTGAAATACAACACACTATTTGTCCCGCAACAGTTTCAATTCTGGCCCTCAACCCAATTCACAAAACAGCAGAACATTAAAAACCTATATTAAAGTGAAGATCCACTCATTTTGAACCATTTTAGACCAAGCAGATCCCATGAACCAGATAAATAATGGTCGGACGCTACCAGAGTTAAGAGATCCATAGTTCTGAAGATGTGATGTGGCTAGACCTATGAGATTCATTGGCCTAAAGCTTGTACCTCTGCACATAAAGGCTAAGAGCACAGCAGTAAGAGACAGGGCTGTTCGCCCTCTCTGTACAAGTCTCTTCAAGCTGAACAAAATCAAATAAGAGCCTGACTCTACTTGTAAAGTAGCAGGAAAAAAAAGAAGACAGAGAAATCTTATTGACAATTCTGCTTAGGTATATAATGGCTTAGGAGTGTCAGCTGTTGGACGGACGCATGTGGCAAATGGAAAAGACATGAGGATAAAGAGAAAAGGCCTGAACAATGGAGAACTACAGCCTGGGAGCCCTCAGCCCCATGCAGGGTCTGCTCACTCCATACAACACACAACAGATGTTGCCTCTTATCAGTAGGTGTCTCAGCAAAAAGTAACGTCTGTGCAAGAATAAAACCTAGGACACAGCAGGACAGCTCATCTTCCTCTGAACATAACAAAGCTCTAGATATGATATACTGTTGTTTCCAATGGATTAGTTGTGTCCAGTAATGAATATAAATAAGTCATGTTAAGGCAAAAAAAAAAATTCAGAACTGTTGAACAGTCAACAAGACCAACTCTGCTCATTTCACATTTTCTCCAATGATCTGACTCCCTGCAATTCTTCCTGTATAAATATTTATCCTCCATCTAAAAAAAAACATGTTGCTTACAATGTATTAGCATGAAAAGCAAATGCTATTACGATCAAAGTTTTTTAAAAAAATGTATTCAGAGGCATACCAAATGTATGCTGTAAGAGGTAATTTAGAACATATGCTCAGAGAGAAATCTGTGAAATCAGCTACAACTCCAGTTATTCAAAGAAGAAAGGGAACAAGAGGGAGAGTAAAAATGGATGGAACGTGTGTATTTATGGAAAAGAATTGTGCAACACCCTGTCAATGGAGAACACCAGGCTCAGAAACTCCATTGCTCTGACATGTTTTATGAACAACAAATCCCACATGAAAATATAATTAAGAGAAAAATGGCAAACTATGGCATTAACTGTAATTGAACAAAAGAGCAGGCTTGTGGGAGGTTTTCTGCAGAGGCCCCTGGGAATGGGGGAGGGTCTTAGCTGAGGGTAAGTGACATCTCCAGGGTACACGCCTATTTATAACTGGCTGGCCACTCCTGGCTACTGCAGATCTGACAGCTAATTAATAGAAAACGGCCGGATCACAGACCAGCCAAATGCACAGTAGCACTTCATCCTTCCAACTAGCCAACCAGAACGAACGCCCAGGAGCTGGAGGTAAAGGGTGGAGTCTATTAAAACATCACAGAGAGAGGAGCTGGTGCATGGGTGCGTGCGTGCATGTGTGTGTGTGCGTAGATGGCCGATTATGGGAGACCTGGATGCAGCAGCTACACTCCCACTGCACACAACAACACATTTGATATAGTTCACTGTCCTTCTAATGAGTTGGCTGGAATGTCTTCAGTCTTTTTCTCTTCCTCCCCCTCCCCCTACATTCTTCTCTCTCTTTCTCCTTTTCTCTCTCAGTCCTCTCCCGTGCAGGACGGATTAATTCAATGCTTAATTGTTTAGTAAATTCAATTTTCCACATTCTATTCTGCATAGCTTTAGCTAAAGTTCTTAAACATGTAGCGCACAGCCCAGGGAGCAGCGTTTGTTATCTGTGCCTGCCTCTTTTTCTTTTTCATTACCATTTTCTTCCTTCACCACTTAATTCACCATGAACAGATTTTCCTTGCTGGAAATTCTGATTCTGCTATGATCGGTGAGGCATTCCAATCCATTGCATTTGCATTGTGTTTGGGTCTTTCTCACAGAGCACCCCCACATTACACCACCACTCATGCAAAGAATGCTGAATCCCAAACCATTTATTATCATTTAAAAATAGCATTTTCATGCTGAAAACTACCTTGTTTATATACTTCATTTTATATACTCGGTTTTACAGAGTTACATTTTGATGTAATCTTGATAAGGCTTCCTCAGAGCACTTGTGTCACTGCACATTGTTTGTTTGGTTTCACCAGGCTTTATCAAAATATCACGGCATATGCACCAAATGAAGTTTGCTTTTTTTCCTTCAAAATAGCACCAAATGAGATTTGCAAGGGTACTTGAGCAAACTAACTCCTACTCCCCTGAGAGTCACTTCTGCAGCTTGGGATTCACACATGAGTCTAGCTGAATAGACGCAGATGCCAAAAATAAAATCTTTTCTCGATGCTTGCTTATTTGTTTACATATTTACTGTTATGTGTTGATAAGAGTGAGAGTCATCCAGTATGGATGGGGCTTTTAGCTCAGACCCAGTACTAACTCACTCCACACTGAAATATTCAAGGATTTTTGAAAATGAAAGGATTTTGATAATGGTATGCAAGGGGAGAAAAAAGAGAGAGAAAGCTAGAACAATCCCCTCCCCTTTACACCTACTCCAACCCCAAATCTCACAATGCCAAAGGGAGAAAAAAAGGAGCGAGGGAAAAAAGGGGTAAAACTTGATCATTGCTGAAGAAATCGGATTGGTTTCAGTTTCTGGAGAGCGAGAAATATATACTTGCATGGCATTTGGGTAATATCTACTTCTAGAACAAGTAGAGCCACTCTTAATGGCACTGGAGGATAAGCACACATCTGGCTTAATTACAATAGCATACAATACAGCATGGAGACATCTAATTCAATGTTTTTTCTTAATTTTTATTCATTAAAAGACACTTTATGTCTTAAAATAATGATGGACTTTCTTTTCTCTCTACCTAGTTGAGCGGTTCTTGACATACTACGGATTACTTGAGTTGTCAAATCGGGGTATTTACTGTATTTTTATGATTTACTATTTATTGTTTGACACACCTGTTAATTGAAAAGTTTTCCAGGTGACTACCTCATGAAGCTGGTTAAGATAATGCCAACAGTGTGCAAAGCGTCATCAGGGTAAATGGTGGCTAAATTTTATATA
>JAOBAM010212058.1:0-10755 GCA_025212355.1 Notarius kessleri | reverse complement strand
TCGCCGGCCACGGGGCTCGAACCCGGACCTTCTTGCTGTGAGGCGACAGCGCTAACCACTACACCACCGTGCCACCCCCAAACCACATTGTACACATAATTTTATTTACCCTCAGATACATTGTTTATTCCACTAGGTGCTGGAGGCATGATATTTTTTTCTTGTCCATCCATCCACCTGAGATTCCCGTTCAAGCGATATCTCAGTTGGATGTTTGTTGGATTTATATGGAATTATTATCATTGTAACCAAAATGGACCAGCACCCACTTACCTCAAAGCACTTATCACACCTCGCACTGCGCCCCACTCCCTCCGATCCTCGAGCTGATCCTGTCCAAGTCACTGGCTGTCTTCAAATGATGTCTAAAGATCTACCTCTTCCTGAAGTACTTCAATTAGCACTTTCTTTAAAAAACAAAACAAAACTGTGTTGTCTTTGTGCTTTTCTTACTATATTACCTCTCCAACAGAGTTTTTAGACTGATCGTTTGCTTAGTCCATGAACCAGTATTTATTGATAGAGACTTCAAAGCACTTGGGATAGTAGTGTTGAAGTCAAGACCACCTAAACCGAGACCAAGACCAGAGTGTATCGAAACTGAGACATGACCAAGACTCTGAGGGGTTGAGATGAAGTCAAGACCAAGACCAAGGCAGGGCAAGACTGATTCAAGACCAGGACCAGACCAGTGTGTGTGAAGGGGGCAGGGGAGGGGTGGCAGCCATTAACAGGAAGAAAATTTTCAAATTAGCACTGAGTCACGTAATTGGTCGCGTTTGAAGCAGGAAGTTTTACATCCAATCACAGTGATGATGTTAACAAATAAATCAGACAGTTTAATTAAATCTCCACAGTTGTGATCTTGACCAGTCTTGAAATAAAATCCAGAGTCCTTTATGGCTGAGATCGAGACAAGACTGAGTAAAAATGTGGTTGATTCTGAGACAAGACCGAGACCTTCAAAAAGTGGTCTTGAGAACGATCTAAAGTTGTCAAGTTTAGACCGTAGTCATGGCACCTTCTTGGGCACTGCATCACATTTTCTCCACTAGAAGGACACTTATTAAGACGTTAGCAAGTCTTCTTGCCCTAGAGGGCACATCATCATAGTTTATTGCATGAAGTAACACCCTAAAGGGCACTTAACCATTTTTTCCCATGTCAAGGACAGCCAGTAGGGCACTTTCGTGATACTTTTTCAATCATGGGGCACTCCTGCACCCCCGAGTTCACCAATGGCAGACTGAACCAACTTACCAGCTTACTCATTTACATGCGTAATAACTGTCTGATGTAATTAAGCCATTTGTCCCGGAAATTTCTGCTTCCTGAAATGCAGCATTCATTAATGAAACGTGACTTACTGAGGTTCAGAGGAACCAACTTACAATCGATAAGACTAAATCCCTATTTTTTCCATTTAGCCTTCCAATGACATGATTAAAAATTAACACAGGGTATAAATAGTGACTTACTCTTAGATCACCCTGAGTGTCATTGCCATGTCCTGGGTGTTACTGCACCGATGTTGAGAACATAATGAGATGGTCGACCTGTGTGTGTGTGTGTTAGGGGCATTCACATCTCACAGTATAAGCTTCATTAATCCTTTATTAGCTCTCGTGGGTGGTGACTGGCAGTGGAAGGACAAGTTATGTTTTATGTTCAGACCCTCAACATTTTCTCTGTATCTTGTTTCGATGAACCAAGAGGCTTAATTGTAGATATAATGGTATGTATAGCAGTGTAAATCATGAACGCTGTCGATGGATCTTGTTTAAGCGATTATTCCCTTGTGTTCTGCCCCTGATGGCCTAAAACACTGCCTGCCTGCCTGAAAGACGTATTATATTATTACAGCATGAGGCTAGCCCACATTCTGCTTTTGGTCTGCTGTTGGAGCAGACATCTCTCTGGTGGTGTTTACTACCACTCTCCAAGACCTTTACTAGTTTCATTACAGTCAAGGGGATCTTATATTGTCTATATTTCCGTATGGAGCTCAGTCTGATGCTGTTTTAGGGTGAAATACAGAAGGCAGAGAGCGAGAGAGAGTATTGGTTCTCTCTGAGTGAACTCAAGGTGCTTAGATGCATGAAAACTAAAAGAGAGACAGGCGAGACATGAGACGAGGAAGCTGAATATATAAGTTGTGCTTTTATTTATTTATAAGAGAAATGGAGAGACATTTTATACCTTTTGCCCTGTTACAACTCATGATGCACTGCAGTGTACATAACGAAATCTCTGAAATATCTTGAGGTGAAGACATCTTATATTTGCTAACTGAAAACCCTCGACTTTGGTTCTGAGTTACTGTGTTACTGGACTGATTTGAGTCCACTTGTCACTGAAAACTAATCCGAAGTTAATCTGATTGATCACCTTTATCTTATGATGGAACAGTTCAACCCTGAGCCCCTGGAGGGACCACCGTCATCACAACGGCATTGAAGAAATACGTTTTGGAAGAATGGTGTTTATCGCTACAGAGATGTGTGGAATTGGCTGTCATTCTTTATATGTCTATAAAAATAAGTATGAGCTAAAATACAGTACTGAATATTCTGATGTGTATATCAGGGCCATTGTAGGTAAAACAATACAGAGCTGACGGAGGGGGGAACATCCAGGGGGAACAAAACTCAAAATTTATAACTCAGATTAAAGTCACAAATTTATGAGAAAAAACTCAAGGAACCACATCGCTTCACTGTGTGAGGTCGGATCAACATCATCACACCACAGACGCCATGACTGAGCCAAGAGTTATAGGGAATACAGCTTTTTCTTCTCAATCGCGCAATATAAAAGAATAAAGCACTAAGAGATTTTCAACTACATTTCCCAGAATGCACTGCAGCGGGGAAGCATGTGATTGTTATCTCGGAGAATACCCAAGGTTTTTTTTCTTGCAAATTTATGACTTTATAATCTGAGAGAATATCCGGGTTCCTTTCTCATAAATTTACGGCTGTCAGTAAATCTGTGAAAACACACAAACTACAAACATGGAGACTCAGAACTACAAGCCCCAAGAACCACAGCGCCCTCTGTCACCTGAGTACTAATCACAGCTGTCATGCATTCCTCTAATCAGCACCCCAACTACTTAAGCCACTCTCACACTCCACTCCAGTGCGAAGTATTGTCCTGTTTGCCCAGTACAGATCAAGCCTTGAGTTCTCCTGTTTGTCTCTCTGCTTTCTGACTTTTTCTTGTGTTATTCTACTACGACTCCTGTCTCGCCTATTTCACGTTGTTTGCCGATTGCCCGACCCACGCTTGTTTCCTGATCTCGCTTCTGTCTTCTGTTTTGGCTTTGCCGACCATCTACTTCCTCACTCTCCTCTGCACATACATCAGTAAGTGCCTGCATTCTGACAGGATACTTTGCCATTATGGATGTAGCAGAGGATGCGAAGCAAATAGCTTTGGATGCTCAGGGACACCTATTAGGAGAACATCAACAGATGCTAGTGGACCTCAACACCTGTATGTCACAGCTATCAACCGTGATGTCGCAGGCCCTCCTACCGTGCCCCGAGTCCCTTCCCAGCTCCGCGCTACAACTTCCACCTCCGGGGAAATTCACCCCTGTGACCCCACAGAGTGCAAAGGTTTCTTGCTTCAGTGCTCAATGTATTTCGCTGCCATGCCTACCCTTTCTGACAAGCATAAGATTGCTAAGTTTATTGCTTTCTCATGGGCAAAGCGCTGCACTGGGCCAGCATGATTTGGGACAAGGAACAAGATCAGACAACTTCCTATGAGCAGTTCCTCTCCATGTTCAAAAGGGTTTTTAGCCATGAACCAGAAGGAATTGAAATCAGAGAGAGTCTGCTAACCATTTCACAAGGTTCCCGTAGTGTGGCGGAATATGCTCTCGATTTCAGAACAATAGCAGCGGCTAGTGGATGGAATGAACCCGCCTCGAAAGCTGTTTTTCACCAAGGTCTACACCCCGCAGTTCTGAGTGAACTCGCCTGCCATTATGAACAGCTCACCTTTGACTCGCTGATCGATCTAGTTATTCGACTGGATCATCTGCTGACTCATAGACCCTCCATTCAGGAAAGCACAAATCCTGACACTACTTCCGATGACAGTGCGCCCATGGAGGTTTCATATACCAGGTTCTCTCGTTCTGAGCGCGAGAGGAGAAGAAGGGAGCGATTATGTTTTTACTGTTGAAATTCAGAACATTGACTGAATAACTGTCCCGTTCATCCTCCCTGTAAGGCGCCAGCAGAGGAGTCTACACGCACAGTGAGTCTGGTGAGAAATTTGAACTCTAAATCCTTTAAAGTTCCTGTATTATTAAAGCTCACAGATGCTATGCATACCTTCTGTGCTTTCATTGACTCAGGGGCAGAAGGAAACTTTATCAGCTGCGCAGTTGTGCAGAAATTCAACCTGCCAACAACCCTTCTGCAAAGCGAGCTCAACAACAGAACCATTGATGGAGGACCTAAAGGAGATGGTCTAGTCACCAAACGGACCGCACCTACTCACATTCAGGTGGGAATTCTGCATTCAGAGCACATCTCCCTTTATGTCACCACCACACACAATCATGATCTCATCTTTGGCTACCCATGGCTTCAACTTCACAACCCACTGATATCATGGCAGAACAAAGAAATCCTCCAATGGTCTTCCACCTGCTTTCAAAGCTGCATTTCATGCCCATGAATCAACCTTGCCTCCACATCTGTAGAGAGCCCTCAACCCGACTTCCTGGACAAGGTTCCAGAGTGTTACATGGGCCTACTGGAGGTCTTCAGCAAGGAAAAGGCATGCAGATTACTACCACATCGACCCTATGACTGTGCCATAGATCTACTGTCGGGTATGTCGCCACCTCGTGGATGCATCCCTTGTTCCAGAAGCAGCACGCTGCCATGGAGGAATGCATTCAGGAGGCACTTAAGCAGGGTAACATCTGAACATCCAAATCTCCAGTTTCTGCGGGCTTCTTCTTCGTCGAGAAGAGAGGAGGTGGACTTCGGCCCTGTATTGATTATCGTGGTCTAAACCAAGTCTCTGTTAAGTATCCATATCCTCTTCCTCTGGTTCCTGTGGCCCTAGAACAGTTGGGATCCACCAAAATTTTCTCAAAACTTGATCTGTGAAGTGCTTACAACCTGATCTGGATCAAAGAAGGTGATGAGTGGAAGACCGCCTTCAGCACTACTGCCAGCTATTTTGAATACCGGGTAATGCCATATGGTCTATCTTCAGCAGCCAGTGTGTTCCAATGTATTATTAATGATGTTCTACGGGACATGCTGGGTAAATAGGCCATTGCATACATCGATGACATCCTAATCTACTCACCTGCTGAGAAGAGTCATCAAGAGCATGTCAGAGCAGTACTACAACATCTTCTTGAAAATCACCTCTACGTCAAGGCCGAGAAATGCGAGTTCCATCAGAATCGCATCTCTTTCCTGGGGTATATCATTAGCGCAGAAGGAGTCATCATGGACTCCTCTAAGGTATCCACAGTAACCTCCTGGCCAACTCCTACCTCCATCAGGGAATTTCAGCGATTCCTCAGTTTTGCCAATTTCTACTGTTGGTTCATTAGGGGCTTCAGCGCCATCAAAACCCCCCTAACCACTTTATTTAAGAAAGGACCCAGACGCCTCTAGTGGAATCCCCAGGCTGAAGAGGCATTTCAGCATCTCAATAAGACCTTCACCACTGCTCCAGTCCTACAGCATCCAGACCCTACAAAACCCTTCACTGTAGAAGTGGATGTGTCGGACACTGGAGTAGGAGCGATCCTATCCCAACGCTTTGGTGAGAAACAAAAGCTCCATCCCATAGCTTTCTTTTCCAAGAAGCTCTCCTCTGCTGAGAAGAATTATGACGTTGGCAACAGAGAACTGCTGGCCATAAAACTAGCCCTAGAAGAATGGAGACACTGGCTAGAGGGAGCTACTCACACCTTCATTATCCTCATGTGCTTCGTACAGTCCATCACATGGGACCTAGACAGAGAGATAAGACAATCCCAACCATCTACACTACCTGACAATCTACCACCCGGCCTACTCTATGTGTCAAAACCGTTTCAAGGTCGTCTCATTACATGGGCTCGCTCATCTCCCGCCACAGGTCATCCGGGGAGCCAGCATACACACCTAATGCTCAGAAACAAGTATTGGTGGGAAAATATGCTGACCGACATTAACCAGTACATTGCCTCTTGTTCCACATGTGCTCAGGCCAAAATTCCCAGAACTCCTCCTGCTCACAAGTTATGTCTTCTTCCCACACCTCAAAGACCATGGTCACATATCGCCATCAACTTCATCATTGATCTCCCCTCGTCTGAAGGCAATACAACCATCATGGTAACCATAGACCGTTTCTCAACAGGTCTCAAGCTCATCCCTCTACCAGGCATCCCGACTGCATCACAAACAGCTGAGCTCCTCTTCCAGCACGTGTTTAGGTACTACAGTATCCCAGAAGACATTGTCAGTAACCGGGGCTCCCAATTCATTTCTTGTTTCTGGACAAGTTTCATGGATAGATGCGGGGTATCAGTGAGCCTTACCTCTGGGTACCACCCCCAGTCCAATGGGCAAGTTGAGAGGGCTAACCAAAAAATCAGCTGCTTCCTCAGAATTTTTTGCATCTGCAGCCAGGGCGATTGGGCATGTTATCTCCTATGGGCCGAGTATGCACAAAACTCCCTGAGACACCCTGCTACATGGCTAACCCTGTTTCAGTGCATACTTGGCTATCAGCTTCCCTTATTCCCCTGGGTTGACACTCCTAGCCAGGTCCAGTCAGTGGAGGATTGGTTCACATGCAGCCAAAACATATGGGAGGAGGTTCACCGACATCTAGAAATGGTCAATACCAAGTATAAGGAATATGCAGACAAACACAGAAGAGACAACCTGAGCTTTTCTCCAGGTGACAGAGTATGGGTGGCCACAAAGAACCTCAGAGAACCCAACACTTGCAAAAAACTCCAGCCACGTTACATTGGGCCTTTTATGTTGCATCAATGAAGTCTCCTACCGGTTAGAACTCCCCCCTCACAGCAGACTATCTCCCACGTTCCATGTCTCCAACCTGAAACCAGTCATCCCAGGTCCCCTTGCCGAAAATACACCAGTGCTCGAACATCCTGAACACCTTGTAGAGGATGAGCCCATCTACCAGGAAACAAGATCCTTGACTCGAGGCACAGAAGAGGACAAATCAAATACCTGGTAGATTGGGAGGGGTGTTGACCCAAGGAACAGAGCTGGGTCCCTGCCAAGGACTTTCTTGACCCTCTCCTCAGGCAAGAGTTCCATGCCCCAAATCCTCACAAGCCCGCACCACGAGGTAGAGGTCGTCCTCGTAAGAATATAGCTCCCAGAGGGAGCTCCTCATGGGGGTTCTGTCAGTAAGTCCGCTGAAAACACACAAACTACAAACATGGAGACTCAGAACTACAAGCCCCAAGAACCACAGCGCCCTCTGTCATCTGAGTACTAATCACAGCTGTCACGCATTCCTCTAATCAGCACCCCAACTACTTAAGCCACTCTCATATTCCACTCCAGTGTGAAATATTCTCCTGTTTGTCTCTCTGTTTTCTGACTTTTGCTTATGTTATTCTACTACGACTCCTGTCTCACCTATTCCACATTGTTTGCCGATCGCCCGACCCACGCTTGTTTCCTGACCTCGCTTCTGTCTTCTGTTTTGGCTTTGCCGACCGTCTACTTCCCCGCTCTCCTCTACGCAAACATCAGTAAGTGCCTGCATTCTGACAATGTCGTTAATCTTGGAAATTCTTGGAGTTTTTTCTCGGAATATTACCCCCTCCCTCAGTTCCATGTTATTTTCTTTCCTGAAAAAAAACTTCCATCTTAGGATACATTGAGACACTATAATTAATTAAAGACAAATGAGCTACGATTCATCTCAGTAGCTAACTGGAGCAGCGCTGTGACTCATATGTGGTCCTGAAATGCCTTTGCGTAAGGATGACACTGAAGGAATAGTGTGACAGGAAGTATTCTCCACTTTCACCACACAGGCTTCATAACATGCAGTCAGATGTCTCTATCCCCCTTCTGCCATTGCTGCAGGTTGGAGAGGTGCAATGTGTGTTTTTAATGGACAAACACTGATGTGGCTAACTGAGTTAGATGCCCTACTTTCTTTTTCATTTCACGCCGTCAATCAAGGCCAGCTGGAAGTCCTTGGGTGATGACACACATCTGAACTCTCTCTGTCTCTCACAGGCGTACACACACACACACACAAGCAGGGACTGGTTTCACAGTAACTGGTAGAGCTTTTGTTTTGACTTGTGAGAGCTCATCAGTAGCTCAGGACTTGATATTTTTCAATCTATATATTTTTTCGATGTTCTACTTCAAGTGCAACAGGATATTAGGTCCGTGTAAAATCGTGCTCCTGTAAAAACATTTTTTTGTCATAAGTCATAAATGGATGTTGAACTGTGCATGTTGTTTTCCCATTAGATCAGTAGTGTCAGTTTCTGAGAATGAGAGTGTGTGTGTGTGTGTATGTGTGTGTAGGTGGGTCTAAATGGAGGTTGTGATGCTGAAGTTGCCCCTGGATGTGCGATGATTCATAACGCCTCCTGAATCTTGACAAAAATACAGACATTTCCATGCAAGGCAATGGAAAGCGATGTTGTAAAAAGTGTGTATATAGCATTGCATGATGGCGTGATAACTAAGCCAACTTCTTCCTTAGGTCTTAAGAACATTAAGATTAAAGTGTGACATTACATGGGGAGACTGCAGGCTTTGTTGTGCTCATGTACATTTGGGTTCCAACATCGAGTATCAACAAACAGGCCATGTGGGCAAGGGTGTGTCTAGGGGAAGAATAGTAGCGTTACTCTCGGGTTTAATCCTGACCTCAGGCCAACTGCGAAACTGCAAGTTGGTCACAGGACAGACCACACACCGCATGGTAAAGACAGGAGTCTGGCTGTGTGAGAAACCAGAATGCTTGCTAGTCTGGACAGATATCTGCAAATTCAACAGGTGGGTAATGACGTCATCCTCATAGCCAGGAGCAGCAGAGTGAGAGAGAGAAGAGACAGAGGGCAAAGATGTGTATCTTGTCATCAGGGTGAAGAGACTGCGGCGATGTCCTCGTCAGGGCAAAGAGACAGAGCAGCGCCGTTCTCATCAGGGCGAAGAGACAGAGGAGCAACGTTCTCGTCACGACAAAGAGACAGAGCAGCATTGTTCTCGTCAGGGCGAAGAGACAGAGGAGCACTGTTCTCATCAGGGTGGAGAGAGAGCTGCGACGTTCTTGTCAGGGCAAAGAGACAGAGCAGCACTGTTCTGCTCAGGGTGAAGAGACACAGCGGTGCTGTCCCTGTCAGGGTGAAGAGACACAGCGGTGTTGTCCTCGTCAGGGTGAAGAGACAGAGTGGTGCTGTTGTTGTCAGGGCGAGGAGACAGAGTGGCAACATTCTCTCATCAGGGCGAAGAGACAGAGCGAGGCTGTTCTCGTCAGGGCGAAGAGACAGAGCGGCGGCCTTCTCGTCAGGGCGAAGAGACAGAGCGGCGGCCTTCTTGTCAGGGCGAAGATACAGAGTGGTGCTGTCATTGTCAGGGCGAAGAGACAGAGCAGTTATGTCCTCATTAGGGTGAAGAGACAGAGCAGTTATGTCTTCATTAGTACAACGAGACAGAGTGGCGATGTCCTCGTCACAAAATATTTCCAAAGGAGGCTCCTCTCTAGTCAGTGGGAACATCTTTCTCATGGGGCTAGAGAACTCCACTGCCTTCTCCAGGCCTGAGTGTCCTGGGTTTCAGCCCGGCTTTACTGCTAAGCTGTGAAAGCATGATGACTCTCACTCAGGCTTGGGCTCTGCCAAGTGCTGAAAATACGGTTCACGCTGCACACTTAATCCATCAGGGGAAAACTGGATGCCCTCGTATTCAGTTGGGGCAGCTCAGAGAATCGAGGGCAGAAAAAGCACCGACTTACACAGCAGTGCTTCACAAACAAATAATCCATCACCTTCCCACACCAAATCATTGCACCTTTCAGAGGTGAGGTCTTCTGTAAGGTGCAGTGGTCACAGGCGTGATGCGAGTGTGTGTACTCAGTGTTGTTTTTATGAAGAGCAGTCCAATAATCAAAGCTGATTACACAAGTATAATCCATTCTCAGAAAACAGAGGAAACAAGCACTCTAAATACTGTATATACACAAACTGTTGAGAGAACAGATGACTCCATTCAGGAAGTAGACAAATCACAGGACAGGGGCCGAGACAAATCACAGGACAGGGGTGGAGACAAGATCACAGGATGGGGCGGAGACAAGATCACAGGACGGGGCGGAGACAAGATCACAGGAGGGGGTGGAGACAAGATCACAGGAGGGGGCAGAGACAAGATCACAGGACAGGAGCAGAAACCAGACTTGAAGCTCTGGATCCACTGCAGCCTGATCAGGAGAATGTGATGTCTGACAGTGAACAAATTAATGAATGATAGAATGACCTGCTTTTGTTATATAAATAGAATATTATTTTAATTATTATTATTATTTTCCATCCATCCATTATCAGTAACCACTTATCCTGTGCAGGGTCGCGGGCAAGCTGGAGCTCATCATCATCATTATTATTATTATTATTATTATTATTATGTGGGTGGCACGGTGGTGTAGTGGTTAGCGCTGTCGCCTCACAGCAAGAAGGTCCGGGTTTGAGCCCAGCGGCCGGCGAGGGCC
>JAOBAM010210411.1:0-11068 GCA_025212355.1 Notarius kessleri | reverse complement strand
GAGACTGTCAGTCATCAAAAGACCCTGTCAAACATTGACAGAAATTGACAGACTTCCACAGAACTCGACTGACCGCGACAGACTTCTACAGACATTGATACACCCTTTCAGACTTCGACCGACCCTTTCAGACTTCGAACGACACTGAGAGACTTCTATAGATCCTAACCCTAACCTCGCTCAAACTTGTCAGATATCGACAGACCCTGTCAAACTTCGAAAGACCCAGAAAGACTTCTCCAGATCTTGATACACCCTTTCAGACAATGACAGACACTTTCAGACTTCGACAGACCATGACAGACTTCTACAGACCTCGACTGACCCTGACAGACTTCTACACACCCTAACCCTAAGCTCGCCCTACCCTGTCGGATAATGACAGACCCTGTCAAACTTCGACAGATCATGACAGACTTCTACAGAGAGTGACAGACTTTGACACTCCTCGAAAGACCCTAACAGACTTTGACAGACCCTGTCAAACATTGACAGACGATGTCAGACTTCAACAGACCTCGACTTACCCTGACAGACTTCTACAGACTTCGACAGACACTGATAGACTTTGACAGTCCTACACAGACACGAACAGAATTCGACAGAACCTGTCAGAATTCGACAGACCCTGTCAAACATTGACAGATGCTGTCATACTTCGACGGACCTCGACTTACCCTGACAAACTTCTACAGACCTTGATACACCCTGTCAGACTTCGACAGACCCTTTCAGACTTCGACAGATCCTTTCAGACCTCGGCCAACCCTGTCAGATATAGACAGACCCTGTCAAACTTCGAAAGACCTTGACAGACTTCTACAGAGTTGAATGACCCTGACAGACTAAGAGAGACCTCGACTGACCCTGTCAAACTTCTACAGACCTTGATACACCCTTTCAGACTTTGACACACACTTTCAGACCTCGACAGACCCTGTCAGACATCGACAGACCATATCAAACTTCGACAAAACCTGTCAGACTTCGAAAGACCTCGACTTACCCTGACAAACTTCTACCGATTTTGAGACACCCTTTCAGAATTTGACAGACACTTTCAGACTTCCACAGACTCTGACAGACTTCTATAGACCCTAACCCTAACCTCGCCCTACCCTGTCGGATATCGAAAGACCATGTCAAACTTCGACATACCATGACAGACTTCGATAGACCTCGACTGACCCTGACAGACTTTGACAGACCTCGAGTGACCCTGACAAACTTCTACCGATCTTGAGACACCCTTTCAGAATTTGACAGACACTTTCAGACTTCGACAGACTCTGACAGACTTCTATAGACCCTAACCCTAACCTCACCCTACCCTGTCGGATATCGAAAGACCATGTCAAACTTCGACATACCATGACAGACTTCGACAGACTTCGACAGACCCTGTCAGACATCGACAGACCCTCTCAAAAATTGACAGATGCTGTCACACTTCGACAGACCTCGACTTACCCTGACAGACTTCTAAAGTTGATGTACCCTTTCAGATTTCGACAGACCCTTTCAGACTTCGACAGAAGCTGACAGACTTCGACAGACCCAAACCATAACCCTAACCTCGCCCTACCCTGTCAGATATCGACAGACCCTGTCAAAGTTCGAAAGACCTTTACAGACTTCTACAGACGGTGACTGACCCTGACAGACTAAGAGAGACCTCGACTGACCCTGGCAGACTTCTACAGACCTTGATACTCCCTTTCAGACTTCGACACACCCTTTCAGACCTCGACAGACCCTATCAGACATCGACAGAACATATCAAACTTCGACAGACCCTGTCGGACTTCGACAGAACTCGACTTACCCTGACATACTTCTACAGACCTTGAGACACCCTTTCAGATTTTGCCAACCCCTTTCAGACTTCGACAGACACTGACAGACTTCTACAGACCCTAACCATAACCTCGCCCTACACTGTCGGATATCGAAAGACCCTGTCAAACTTCAACAGACCATGACAGACTTCGACAGACCTCGACTGACCCTGACAGACTTCGACAGACTTCGACAGACACTGACAGACTTTGACAGTCCTACACAGACCCGAACAGAATTCGACAGACCCTGTCAGACATCGACAGACCTTGTCAAACATTGACAGATGCTGTCATACTTCGACAGAACTCGACTTAACCTGATGTACTTCTACAGACCTTGAGACACCCTTTCAGACTTTGCCAGACCCTTTCAGACTTCGACAGACGCTGACAGACTTCTACAGACCCTAACCTTAACCCATACCTCGCCCTATCCTGTCGGATATCGAAAGACCCTGTCAAACTTCGACACACCATGACAGACTTGTACTGAACTCGTCTGACCCTGACATACTTCTACAGACCTTGATACACCATTTCAGACTTCGAAAGTCCATTTCAGAACTCGACAGACCCGGTAAGACATCGAAAGACCATGTCAAACTTTGACAGAACCTGTTGGACTTTGACAGACCTCGACTTACCCTGATGTACTTCTACAGACCTTGAGACACCCTATCAGACTTTGACAGACCCTTTCAGACTTTGAGAGAAGCTGACAGACTTATACAGACCCTAACCCTAACCTCGCCCTTCCCTGTCGGATATCGAAAGACCCTGTCAAACTTCTACACACCATGACAGGCTTGTACTGAACTCATCTGACCCTGACATATTTCTACAGACCTTGAGACACCCTTTCAGACTTTGACAGACCCTTTGAGACTTCGACAGACACTGACAGACTTCTACAGACCCTAACCCTAACCTCGCCCTATCCTGTCGGATATCGAAAGACCCTGTCAAACTTCGACAGACCATGACAGACTTCTACAGACCTCGACTGACCCTGACAGACTTCGACAGACACTGACAGACTTTGACAGTACTCAACAGAACCTTACAGAATTCGACAGACCCTGTCAGACAACGACAGACCATGACAAAAATTGACAGATGCTGTCAGACTTCGACAGACCTCGACTTACCCTGAGAGACTTCTAATGACCTTGAGACACCCTTTCAGACTTCGACAGAAGCTGACAGACTTCTAAAGACCCTAACCCTAACCTCGCCCTACACTGTCAGACATTGACAGCCCCTGGGAATCGTGAACAGACACTGTGAGACTTCGACAGACCTCGACTTACCCTGAGAAACTTCTAATGACCTTCAGACACCCTTTCAGACTTCGACAAATGCTTTCAGACCTCCTCAGACCCTGTCAGACATCGACAGACCATGACAGACTTCTACAGACCTCGACTGACCATCACAGACTTCGACACAGTTCGACAGACACTGACAGAATTTGACAGTCCTCGACATACCCTGACAGACTGCGACAGACTTCGACAGACACTGACAGACTTTGATAGTCCTCCACAGACCCTAACAGACTTCGACTGACCCTGACAGACTTCGACAGACCTTGACAGACACTGACAGACTTTGACACTCCTTGACAGACCCTTTCAGACCTCCTCAACACTGTCAGACATCGACAGACCATGACAGACTTCGACAGACTTCGACAGAAACTGACAGATTTTGACAGTCCTTCACAGACCCTAACAGACTTCGACAGACCCTAATAGACTTCGACAGACACTGTCAGATGTTGACAGACTACGACAGACACTGACAAAATTTGACAGTCCTCGACATACCTTGACAGACTTCGACAGAAACTGACAGAATTTGACAGTCCTTCCCAGACCCTAACAGACTTCGACAGACCCTAATGGACTTCGACAGACACTGTCAGACGTTGACAGACGCTGTCAGACTTCGACAGACCTCGACTTACCCTGACAGACTTCTACAGACATTGATACACACTTTCAGACTTCCACAGACCCTTTCAGACCTCTTCAACCTTGTCAGACATCGAGTGACCATGTCAAATTTCGACAGACCCTGTCAGACTTCGACAGACCTTGACT
Source organism: Notarius kessleri (assembly GCA_025212355.1). Classification (NCBI taxonomy): domain Eukaryota; kingdom Metazoa; phylum Chordata; class Actinopteri; order Siluriformes; family Ariidae; genus Notarius; species Notarius kessleri. The sequence goes on along the minus strand of JAOBAM010210411.1, from coordinate 7,122 downwards.
GACACTGACAGACTTCGACAGACCTTGAGACACCCTTTCAGACTTTGACAGACCCTTTCAGACTTCAACAGAAGCTAACAGAGTTCTACAGACCCTAACCCTAAACTCGCCCTAGCCTGTCGGATATCGAAAGATCCTGTCAAACTTCGACAGACCATGAGAGACTTCTACAGAATTTGACAGACCCTGTCAGACATCGACAGACCCTGTCAAACATTGACTGACGCTGTCAGACTTCGACAGATATCAACTTACCCTGAGAGACTTCTACAGACCTTGATACACCCTTTCAGACTTCAACAGACCCTTTCAGACTTCGACAGACCTTGGCAGACTTCTACAGACACTGACACACTTCAACAGTTTTCGACAGACCCTGAGAGACTTTGACAGACCTCGACAAACATCGAGAGATTCTGTCAGACATTGAAAGACCCTGTCAAACTTCGACCGACCCTGGCAGACTTCGACAGACACTTACAGACTTCGCCAGACCTCAACAGACACTGTCAGACTTTGACAGACTTCGAGAGAACCTGTCAGACATCGACAGACCCGGTCAAACGTTGACAGACGCTGTCAGACTTTGACAGACCTGGACATACCTTGACAGACTTTTACAGACATTGATACACCCTTTCAGACTTCGACAGACCCTTTCAGACCTCGACACACCCTGTCAGACATCAACAGACCATTTCAAACTTCGACAGACCCTGTCAGACTTCGACAGTCCTCGACTTACCCTGACAGACTTTTACAGACATTGAGACACTCTTTCAGACTTTGACACACCCTTTCAGATGTTGACAGACGCTGACAGACTTCTACACACCCTAACCTTAACCTCACCCTACCCTGTCAGATATCAAAAGACCCTGTCAAACTTCGACAGAGCATGACAGACTTCTATAGACTTCCATTGACACTGACATACTTCGACAGACCTCGACAGACACTGACAGACATTGACAGTCCTTGACACACCCTAACAGACTTCGACAGACCCTGTCAGACATCGTCAGACAATCTCAAACGTTAACAGACGCTGTCAGACTTCGACAGACGTCGACATCCACTGACAGACTTCTACAGACCTTGATACACCCTTTGAGACTTCGACAGACCCTTTCAGACTTCGACAGACCCTTTCCGACCTCGACTGATTCTATCAGACATCGAAAGAACATGTCAAACTTCGACAGAACCTTTGGGACTTCGACAGACCTCCACTGACCCTGACAGCCTTCGACAGACTTCGACAGGCATTGACAATCGTTGACAGTCCTCGACAGACAATAACAGAATTCGATAGACCCTGTCAGACATCGACAGTACCTGTCAGTAATTGACAGATGCTCTCAGAATTCTACAGACCTCTACTTACCCTGACAGACTTCTAAAGAAGTTGATACACCCTTTCAGATTTCGACAGACCCTTTCAGACTTCGGCAGAACCTGAAAGACTTCTACAGACCCTAACCCCAACCTCGCCCTACCCTGTCAGACATTGACAGCCCCTGTCAAACGTTGACAGACGCTGTGAGACTTTGATAGACCTCAACTTACCCTGACAGACTTCTACAGACCTTCAGACACCCTTTCAGACTTCGACAGACCCTTTCAGACCTCCTCAGACCCTGTCAGACATCGACAGACCATGACAGACATCTACAGACCTCAAATGACCCTCACAGACTTCGACAGACTTCGACAGACACTGACAGAATTTGACAGTCCTCGAGATACCCTGACAGACTTCAACAGACTTCGACAGACACTGACAGATTTTGACAGTCCTCCACAGACCCTAACAGACTTCGACTGATCCTGACAGACTTCGACAGACCTTGACAGACACTGACAGACTTTGACACTCCTTGACAGACCCAAACAGACTTCAACAGACACTGTCAGTCATCGAAAGACCCTGTCAAATTTTGACAGAACCTGTCAGACTTCGACAGACCTCTACTGACCCTGACAGACTTCTACAGACCTTGATACACCCTTTCAGACTTCGACAGACAATTTCAGACTTCGACAGACCCTTTCAGACTTTCACAGACCCTTACCCTAAACTCGACCTACCCTGTCAGATATTGAAAGACCCTGTCAATCTTCGACAGACCATGACAGACTTCTACAGACCTTGAAACACCCTTTCAGACTTCGACAGACCCTTTCAGACATCGACATACCCTGTCAGACATCAACAGACCATTTCAAACTTCGACAGACCCTGTCAGACCTCGACACACCCTGTCAGACATCAACAGACCATTTCAAACTTCGATAGACCTCGACTTATCCTGACAGATTTCTACAGACCTTGAGACACCCTTTCAGATGCTGAAAGACATTGACAGACTTCGACACAGCCTAAACCTAACCTCGCCCTACCCTGTCAGATATCGAATGACCCTGTCAACTGTCAACAGATCATGACATACTTCTATAGACTTCCACTGACACTGACAGACTCATACAGACCTCGACAGACCCTAACATACTTCGACAGACTCTGTCATACATTGACAGACGCTGACAGACTTCTACAGACATTGATACACCCTTTCAGAGTTCGACAGACTCTTTCAGACCTCCTCAAACCTGTCAGACATCGACAGAACATGTCAAATTTTGATAGACCTTGTCAGACTTTGAAAGACCTCGACTGACCCTGACAGACTTCGACAGAACTTCAGACAACCTTTCAGACTTTGAAAGACCCTTTCAAACTTCGACAGAGCTGAAAGACTTCTACAGACCCTAAACATAACCTTGCCCTACCCTGTCATATATCAAAAGACCCTGTCAAACTTCGACAGACCATTACAGAATTCTACAGACCTCGACTGACCCTGACAGTCTTCGACAGACTTCAACATACACTGACAGACTTTGACAGTCCTCGGCAGACCCTAACAGACTTCGACAGACCCTTTCAGACATCAACAGAATATGTCAAACATTCACAGACGCTGTCAGACTTCGACAGACCTCCACATACCCTGAAAGACTTCTACAGAACTTTATACACCCTTTCAGACTTCGACAGACCCTTTTAGACTTCGACAGATGCTGACAGACTTCTACACTCCTGAAGGCTATCATCGCCCTACCCTGTCAGATATTGACAGACCCTGTCAAACTTCGACAGACCATGACAGACTTCTACAGACCTTGAAACACCCTTTCAGACTTCGACAGACCCTTTCAGACCTCGACATACCCTGTCTGACATCAGCAGACCATTTCAAACTTCGACAGACCCTGTCAGACTTTGACAGACCTCAACTTTCCCTGACAGATTTCTCCAGACCTTGAGACACCCTTTCAGACTTTGACAGTCCCTTTAAGACGTTGACAAACATCTACACACCCTAACCCTAACCTCGCCCTACCTTGTCAGATTTCGAAAGACCCTGTCATACTTCGACAGACCATGACAGAATTCTATAGACTTCCACTGACGCTGACAGACCTCGACAGACACTGACAGTCCTTGACAGACCCTAACAGACTTTGACAGACTCTGTCAGTCTTCGACAGACCATGTCAAACATTGACAGATGCTGTCAGACTTCGACAGACCTCGACATACAGTGACAGACTTCTACAGACCTTGATACACCCTGTCAGACATTGACAGACCCTTTCAGACTTTGACAGACCTTGGCAGACTTTTACAGACACTGACACACTTCCACAGATGTCGACAGACCGTGAGGGACATTGACAGACCTCGGCAGACATCGACATACTCTGTCAGACATTGAAAGACCCTGTCAAACTTCGACAGACCCTTTCAGACTTCGACAGACACAGACAGTCCTCGACAGACCCTAACAGACTTCGACTGACCCTGTCAGACATTGACAGAGCATGTCAAACTTTGACAGACCCTGTCGGACTTCGACAGACCTCGACTTACCCTGACAGACTTTTACAGACCTTGAGACACCCTTTCAGACGTTGACAGACGCTGACAGACTTCTACACACCCTAACCCTAAACTCATCCTACCCTGTCAGATATCGAAAGACCCTGTCAAACTTCGACAGACCATGACAGACTTCTATAGACTTCCACTGACACTGACAGACTTCGACAGACCTCGACAGACACTGACAGACTTTGACAGTCCTCGACAGACCCTTACAGACTTCGACAGACCCTGTCAGACATCGACAGAACCTTTAAATAATTGACAGATGCTGTCAGACTTCGACAGACCTCGACTTACCATGACAGACTTTGAAAGACGTTGATACACCCTTTCAGACTTCGACAGACCGTTTCAGACTTTGGAAGAACCTGACAGACTTCTACAGACCCTAACCTTAACCCTAACCTCACCCTACGCTGTCAGATAGCGACAGACCGTATAAAACTTCGAAAGACCTTCACAGACTTCTACAGACGTTGACTGACGCTGACAGACTAAGAGAGACCAGTACAGACCCTGGCAGACTTCTACAGACCTTGATACACCCTTTCTGACTTTGACAGACACTTTCACAGACACTTTCAGTCCTCGACAGACCCTGTCAGACATCGACAGACCATGTCAAACTTTGACAGACACTGTTGGACTTCGACAGACCTCGACTTACCCTGACAGACTTCTAAACAAATTTATACACCCTTTCAGACTTCGACAGACCCTTTCAGACTTCCACAGAAGCTGACAGACTTCTACAGACCCGAACCCTAACCCTAACCTCGCCCTACCCAGTCGGATATCGAAAGACCCTGTCAAACATCAACACACCATGCCAGACTTCTACAGACCTTCAGACACCCTTTCAGACATTGACAGACCCTTTCAGACTTCGACAGACGCTGACAGTCTTCTACAGACCCTCAGCCTAACCTCGCCCTACCCTGTCGGATAGCGACAGACCCTGTCAAACTTCGACAGACCATGACAGACTTCTACAGAACTTGTCTGACCCTGACAGAATTCTACAGACCTCGACAGACACTGACAGTCTTTGACACTCCTCGACAGACCCAAACGGACTTCAACAGAACCTGTCAGTCATCGCCAGTCCCTGTCAAACTTTGACAGAACCTGTCAGACTTCGACAGACCTCGAATGACCCTGACAGACTTCTACAGACGTTGAGACACCCTTTCAGACTTTGACAGACCCTTTCAGACTTCGACAGACCTTGGCAGACTTCTACAGACACTGACACACTTTGACAGATGTCGACAGACCTTGAGAGACTTTGACAGACCTCGGCAGACATCGACAGACATTGAAAGTCCCTGTCAAACTTCGACAGATGCTGGCAGACTTTGACAGTCCTCAAAAGACAGACTTCAACAGACCCTGTCAGACATCGACAGAACATGGCAAGCATTAACAAACGCTGTCAGACTTCGTCAGACCTTGACTCACCCTGACAGACTTCGACAGACCTTGATACACCCTTTCAGACTTCGACAGACCCTTTCAGACTTCGACAGACCTTGGCAGACTTCTACAGACACTGACACACTAGAGATTTCGACAGACCCTGAGGGACTTTGACAGACATCAAGAGACTCTGTTCACACTCTGTTCACTCTTTGACAGACATCAAGAGATGCGGTCAGAACCTGTCAAACATTGACAGACGCTGTCAGACTTCGACAGACCTTGACTTACCCTGACAGACTTTGACAGACCTTGATACACCCTTTCAGACATTGAAAGACCCTGTCAAACTTCGACCGACCCTGGCAGACTTTGAGAGAACCTTCCAGACGTGGCCAGACCTCAACAGATGCTGACAGACTTTGACAGACCTCGACAGACACGGTCAGATATCGACAGACCCTGTCAAACGTTGACAGATGCTGTGAGACTTTGACAGACCATGACATACCTTGACAGACTTCTACAGAACTTGATACACCATTACAGACTTCGACAGACCCTTTCAGACCTAGACATACCCTCTCAGACATCAACAGACCCTGTCAAACTTTGACAAGACCCTCTCAGACTTCGACAGACCTTGACTTACCCTGACAGACTTCTACAGACCTTGAGACACCCTTTCAGACTTTTACAGACCCTTTCAGACATTGAGAGATGCTGACAGACTTCTACAGACCCTAACCCTAACCTTGCCCTACCCTGTGAGATATCGACAGACCCTGTCAAACTTCGACAAACCAGACTTCTACAGACCTCGACTGACCCTTGACAGACTCTGTCTGACCCTAACCCAGACTCTGTCAGACATTGAAAGTCCCTGTCAAACTTCAACAGATGCTGCCAGACTTGAAAAGACCCTTACAGACATTGCCATAACTCAACAGATGCTGACAGACTTTGACAGACCTCGACAGAAACTGTCAGACATCGACAGACCCTATCAAATGTTGACAGATGCTGTCAGACTTCGACAGACCCTGATACACACTTTCAGACTTTGACGGACCCTTTCAGACGTTGACAGATGCTGACAGAATTCTACAGACCATAACGCTAACCTAACGCTAACCCTAACCCTGTCAAACATTGACAGAAGCTGTCATACTACGACAGATATCGACTTACCCTGACAGACTTCTACAGACCACGATACACCCTGTCAGACTTCGACAGACCCTTTCAGACTTTGACAGACCTTGGCAGACTTCTACAGACACTGACACACTTCGACAGATGTCGACAGACCCTGAGAGACTTTGACAGACCTCGGCAGACATCAACAGACCCTTACAGACATTGCCAGAGCTCAACAGACACTGACAGACTTTGACAGACCTTGAAAGACCCTATCAGACATCGACAGACCCTGTCAAACTTCTATCGACCCTGTCAGACTTTGACAGACCTCAACTTACCCTCACAACTTCTACAGACCTTGAGACACCCATTCAGTCTTTGACAGACCCTTTCAGACTTCGACAGACGCTCACGGACTTCTATAGACCCTAACCCTAAACTTGCCCTACCCTGTAAGATATCGACAGACACTTTCAAACTTCGACAGACCATGACAGACTTCTACAGAACTCGAGTCACCCTGACAGACTTCGAGAGAATTCGAAAGACACTGACAGACTTTGACAGTCCTCGACAGACCCTAACAGACTTCGACAGACCGTGTCAGA
>JAOBAM010210328.1:0-11083 GCA_025212355.1 Notarius kessleri | reverse complement strand
GATGTTGTTTTAGGTCATATTTATGCAGAAATATAGAACATTCTAAAGGGTTCACAAACTTTCAAGCACCACTGTAGCTCTAAGTACACATCTTCCTCCAAGTATTCAGTAGCCAGTACTGCTGCTAAAGCCAGAGCTGCAGTTGAAGCCATGCAGACCAAGTGTGCATTTGCACAGAGTGCTTGAACTGAAAAGACAGAAGGCCAAATTAGATTTGGAAAAGGCCACTATAGAAACTAATCTAGAAGCATAAGAACTTAAAAAAACAACAACTGTTCCACCATCACAGAGGCTGAAATCTTAGACACAGCAGCAGGATTGGGGTGTGAGGATGTGCACAGCATCAGGAGTAGCATCTCACTGCAGATAATTAGACAGCGAACCAAAGTGTATCTGGAACATCATGCTCAGGTCATCTTTAACCCCAACCCATTCTCTACAGACACAGCCCCCTCTCCCAGTATCAAAGAATCATTGCCGTTAATGAGACAGGATGCCACTTGACAGTGAGTTAAGTCCTACGTACCACCATTATGTCTCACGTACAATGCCAAGGCGCACACAGCAGACTGAGTACTGATCAGTATCAGATCACCAGACACACTTGCTTCAGCACCCCAGTTCACAGCCTCACCTCTCCCATAATGCCTATCAGGAGCAGAGCTTCACTTAATTCTGACACATGAGCTATCCACACCACTTTTCTAGAAATAACACTTGGCATTCTCCTATTACTCCAACTTCTAATATGATAGACTTTGCCAAGTATCTTGCCCGCAGGGAGTTAGTAACCACACTACAAGGTACACTAAATTTAATGATGATCAGTCTGAGAGCTTCAGAGCATGTCAATCCTCCTTCTTTAATGTCACTCAGGGCTGAGAGCTAGCAGCCAGTGAGTAGTTTGATCTACTAGTAAAATGGTTAGGAAAGGAATTGTCAGAACATGTCAAAGGAATTCGAGCTGTCCATGTCACCAACCCTCAAGCTGCATTTCACTTGTCTTGGACAAGACTCCAAGAGTGCTACTCCACCCCTGAAGTGATAGAGAGTATTCTATTTAAGAGAACTTAGTGACTTGCTCAGGGAACTACGGTCAGCTAAAGAGGGTGGGTACTTACCTGGTCTTAGTTACCTTGACACACCTCAGGACATTAACCCTATCATTGAAAAGCTGCCCTGGAACCTACAGGAGAAATGGCTTTCTGCTGGCTCGAGATAGAAAGAACAACACAGGGTTTGCTTTCCCCCATTCTCTTTCTTTGCTGACTTTGTTAGCAGTCAGGCAAAGGCCAGGAACGATCCCAGCTTCATCTCGACAAACAGCAGGTGCACTCATTAAAGCAATGAAAAGCCCATAACAAAATATATTGCTTTGAGACCCATAACAAAATAGGAGTGAGTTTCCCAAACCCCTCTTAAGGTTAAGAGCATCTTTTACTGCCTCTTAAGATCCATTGTTAAGCAAACATGGTTTTCCCGAACAACGTCTTAGCCACAGTAGTACTTTAGTTCACTCTTAACTTATGATGGACCTTTCACAACAAAGAGTGTCTCACTCATAGCCAAATACAAAGAATGTGTATGTGCCTCCAAGGGACTCTCATAATCAGTGGGCAGAAACTGGTGTTGAATATGCTGCCAGTGCTAAATAATTTTTCTTGTATATTGCAAGTACATCAAGTTAATTATTAAATAAATATACATATAAAATTATGAATATATTTCAATATGCGATGGAATTACATATGGATATAATAATGCCACATTGATATGGCCACACTTTAATCACATTTAACTCAATTAGGCAAGTTATTGTCTAATTTAGTGTCATAAATGTAACCTGAACAACCTTACGTTTATCCTAAGTCAGAATCAATTGAACCAAAGAGTACAACGACTCACTATCCCCCCACTATGGTTATTCAACTGAATGAATAAAACAAGAGGCTGTGTACAAAAATAAAACAATTTAATGATTGATATCCTTTTTTTTAGTTAAGCAATAAGCCACAAGATGTTATTAAAAACACTGCAACAGGCCAAAGCCCCACTGTTAGTATGAATTGCCTTAAAAAAACAAGAAACAAAAACAAACAAATCATTCAAATACACAAATCCAAAACAAGAAGAATCACCCCTAACAAGGGCACACACAGTAGACTATAAGGGGTGAGGGGGAAGAAGACAAAAGAAGCCAGCCAGAGAAGAAAGCCCACAGGGGCACAGCAAGATCATACACTACACTGCTAAACTATTGTATTCAGCTCAGCAATACACCACACTCAGGCAGCAAATGTACTACACCAGTAAGCACTATAACTAAGGTAACGATGCACCACACTCAGACAAGTATACTATTTCACTTCAGTGTTATAGTCAGTTTGAATCCACTACACTCACATAGAACTTCATAGCACCACACCACACAGGCTTGTATGACCAGCACACTCGCCAAGCCCGAATGGCTTAAGCTAGGAATAGGCCCACACAACCCCTTGTGCTTCCCCGTCCCGGCTGACAAAAGTGGGAAAAGGAAATAGACCTCGCAGAATAAATATACGAATAAGGAAATAAACAAATAAGCTAAACAAAAGTGGAGGTGGTTTTACATATGCTTACAACACACTATGACAAGGCATTTCACGGTGGGCCTTATGCTGATGGCGATTAGACTACCCTAAAGGGCACTGAACAGGCCCACATTAGCTTTTAAAATAAACTTTACAATGGGAAAAACAGTGGCTACAATAGGCTCCTGCAATTGACAACAGATCTCAATTAATCACCTGTTCATCAGAACAACATTCACAGAATACATTTAAACATGTTAATATACATAAAACCCATGTAAACATTAGGCTTCCTGTTACTGTTGCGCTGGCATCATACCATACAGACAGGAACAGTGTTTGGCATGATTAACTACAAAACAACAATTGCATGTTCACTACCGTGACATTCATACTACCGTAACATTCATACATTTCCCATTTCTGTTCAAATAGTTAGACTTTATTAAGAGATAACATTTGCCTTCTTACAATCCCCACTATGCATACCAGTAGACTATCCTTTTTCACTTAGACGTCGCGTGGGTCAGGGAACTACAAGTTAAAAATGCTCATGATTAACAAATGAGCTCCACTAAGTATTATGAGCAGCAATGGACATATTTTGATACCTTTAGTGCTGCGTTGTTACTAGAGACTGCTATCACAGGCCAGGAAAACAGCCAGACTTGCTTGAATACTGCAAGGTAGATAAACACGAGTAAACCTGCATTCTATGTTGATTAACGTAGCATAAACAGTGTTAAAAGATGTTTCCCTTACCCACTCTATGTTATATCACCGCCAGCAAACACTGCACGCCAACAGTGCTTTCACCACTGCTGCGCTGTTAAGTTTCAGACAGAGTGGGCCCGTGTTACAGGCTAGACTAATCTACCTGCATTTCCTCTTCACGTGAGACAATTGAACGTCAGGTGACTCACTAAACTCCATCTCTACCCGTGTTCCTGATTAGGTGTGACTAATTACATGGCTTGAAGGCTTCTCCCACTCCCACCCCATCACATAAATAAGACAAATTGTTTCACCTGTAACATTGCTTATTGTGAGCCTCGTGCTGCAAAGTGGGGAGAACAGAGAAACAAAACCCAAGTCTTAGCCCAAAAACTACAGTGAAATTCAATAGCAAACCAGTGTAGGGGAAGTGAGTGTGAGTGTAGAGTGAGAGTGGTGTAATCCATGCAGGGGCAGGCAGCCCAAGCCAGCCTAGAGTGGAGTTGCTGGCCCTTGCTGACTGTGCCGGAGGCTGTTGGCTTCCCAGAGATGAGGGCGTTCTCCAGCAAAGTGCACAACAGGCTCAAGCTTGTCATCTTCTTCCTCACTGTTGGTGAGGTTGCCGGGCACAAAACACAGAAGGAGACAGAACATGAGCCACAGTACACATCCCTGAATTAACTCACCTCTGAGAGCTGTAGCACCTTTTTATACTCCCCTGGTTACATGAGGAGGGTGAATCAAAGCACGGATTATGCTGCACCAGGTGTGTGTGATCTGCAGGCCCTGCCCCCTGGCCATGCTGCTTCTGGCTGTCAAAAACAATCATGCTGAAGTGCCATTGTTTTTTCTGCACAGTGGGAGCGGTTAGGCAAGAGCATTGCTTTGATGGTGGTTTTCTGGAGCCGCCATCACACTCTCCCCCTTAGCTCTAAGCCGACCGTCCTCCAAGGCATTTCCCAGAGGCTGTAGCTTCTGGAGAGGCCATCGGCATTCCCATGCTGGGTCCCTGCTCTGTGTTGGACCTGGAAAGAGAAGTCCTGTAATGACAAGAACCAGTAACTAACATGAGCATTGGTGTCCTTGGCGGCTGCCATCCACTGGAGTGGGGCATGGTCAGTGACCAACATGAAGTGATGACTGGCCAAGTAATACCTCAGCTCAGTTACTGCCCACTTGATGGTGAGGGTCTCTGTCCCTACAGCTGCATAGTTCCTTTCTGCTGGGAGTAACTTGCAGCTGATGTACAGCACGGAATGCTTTTCACCCTCTATGACCTGTGACAGCATGGCACCCAGACCCATTTCCGAGGCATCCATCTGGACAATGAAGGGGAGATCAAAGTCCAGGTTCCAGAGAATGGGGGCAGTGGTGAAAGCCTTCTTCAGGGCCTGGAATGCCTGCTATGTCTGGCTAGTCCATTTGACCTTGTCCAGTTCCCCCTTCTTGGTCAGGTCTGAGAGAGGAGGGGCTAGAGAAGAGAAGTTAGGCACAAATCTACAGTAGTACCTGGCTAACCCCAAAAAGGCACATACCTGTTGCTTGGTGGTGAGCTGGGGGGTAACTCTGTATGGCCTCTATCTTCTTGGCCTGGGGCTTCAGCAAGCCTTGGCCAATACAGTAGCCCAGGTACTGTGTCTCAAATCAGCCCTAAATGGCACTTCTGGGGGTTAGCGGTTAACCCAGCCTTCTTCAACTCCCCCAGGATGGACTTGAAGTGGTGCAGGTGATCGGCCCAGGTAGATGAATGGATGATCATGTCATCAAGATATGCTGTGGCAAAGTTCTGGTGGAGGACAATGTCCATGAGGCATTGAAAAGTGGCTGGTGCCCCATGGAGACTGAAGGGAAGAACCCGGTACTGCCAGTGTCCTGATGTGGTGGTAAAGGCAGTTTTGGGGCAGGCCTGGGGCTTCAGGGCCACTTGCCAGTAGCCCTTAGTCTAATCCAGTGGAGATATGAAGTAGGCTCTCCCCAGCCTGTCAACCAGGCTGTCCACCCTGGGCAGGGGGTAGCTGCCAAAGTCTGAGACTGTGTTGAGTTCCTTGAAGTCATTGCAGAGTCTCAGACTTCCATCAGGCTTGGGTACCACCACGATGGGGCTGGTGGACTCCTCAATGATGCTGGCCCATAGGATTCATGCCACTTCCTCCTCAATCACACAATGGAGGGCCTCTTTGATGTGATGGGGCACTGATAGACCACAACCGCAGGGGTTCTTCTGCAAAGATGTCCTGGAATTGGCCCAGTAGTTCTCCCAGCTCTTGTCACTGGGGGCCAGAGAGATCTTCTCCAAGATGGCCCAAGGTACACCCAGGCAGGTCTGGTGAGGAGAGAGTTTACCTTGCTGTTGCAGGTGAGAGTTTTCTGGTCCCATGCACTTGGCCACAGTGAAGGGACCCTGCCAATGGGCCAGGAACTTGCAGTTAGTGGTGGGAACCAGGAGGAGGACACATTTGCCAACTTGGAACTCCCAGGGCTAGGCCGCTCTGTTGTAGAGATGACTTTGTTCAGCCTGGGCTGAGAGCAGGTGCTGGCACATGATGGGAGCCACCCTGTCCATATGTTCTTGCATCTCCCTTACATGCTCAATGTCAGTGTGGATGGTGGATGACTGCTCCTCCCAGGCCTCCTTAGCAATGTCCAAGAGGCCCCCAGGGCTTCTCCTGAACAGGAGCTCAAAGGGCATGAAGCCTGTCGACACCTGCAGAGTCTCCTGAATTGAAAACAGGACATATGCAAGAAGGAGGTCCTCGTTAGTTCCTAGGTTTGGCTGCCCTCATCCACAACACACCTCAGCATCCGCTTCAGGGTTTGGTTAAATCTCTCCACCAGCCCATCCATTTGGGGGTGATTTACAGAGGTGTGGAGCTACTTCACCTGTAACAACTGGCACACATCAGCCATGAGTTTGGGGTCAAAGGGCATACCTTGGTTGGCGAGGAGGGCTTTAGGGAGCCCAACACAGGAGAACTGCAGAACCAATTCCCAGGCAACAAATGTCCAACAGTGCCAAAAGCTGTAGCCTTGTGAACGGTAAAGCCTCAGAGTGGTTCGCAATCAACAGTGGAGTATGCCAGGGCTGCATTGCTGCTCCAGATCTCTTCAACTGTGTCATTGACTACCTGATGAAAATGGTCTGGGAGCTTGTCCTGGGAGTGTCTTTCAGTGAATATACCTTGGCAGACCTTAACCCTCTGGGGTCTGAGGGTATTTTCTGACACTCTAATAATTTTGGCATGTTCTGATGTTGTTGTCAATTTCAACAAATCTAAGCAGTATTTTCAAAGTCATGTGACTTTTTGTATTCAGCACAATTTCAGCTAAGATCATATCTATGCAGTATATATATCATGACTGTACTTTTTTAAAAATAACAGATAAATGAAGATGTAAAAAAAAAAAGCAGTTTTAGAACGGTTGGAATTTGTGAAAAAAACATTACCTTACCCATTGTAGCAAACTGTTTTGGTCACTTGAGGTAATTCTATTCAATCTTAAGAATGTATCAAGCACAAAAACTTAAATCTGCTCCATTGATTTGGACAATTAACTGGTCATCAAAAAAAATTATGATATATTGTTTTGGGATAAAGAGTTGGCAGTGGGAGGGGTATTCAGTGAAAAGAGTAAAAAATTCCATTCCATTCAATGAGAAGAGAGAATACCCCTCTGTGGGACCGGGGTGTGTGGTTGAGCATCGGCTGTGAATGGTGAGGAGGCAAGTTAAACCAGCAGGTAACATGTGATGAGGTGCACCTGTGTCAAATTACTGTCTGTCTATTCACCTGTGTCTCTGTGTGTCTTTCAAACAGCCAGGAACAAGAGAGAGAGCAGTGTCACCCCGTCACGTCTGTGTAATGTGTTTGTGTTCCATCATTGAAAAGTGTAAAAATAAAAAGAACACATCTGTTCTGAAGCCTGCTTCCAGTTCCTCTGATCCCCCAAAAGTCAGAGAATTGTTACACTGGGGCCAAAATCTGGGACTGAGGAAAGAACACCACCATGAGATCCAAACTAGTCACAGAGCTCCTTCAAAAGCTTCACAACTTCCAGCACCAGCAGCATACCCTCATCATGCTGACAGTAGATCAGGGCTGGCGCGTCCAGGCTCTGCTCAAAGCCCAGGCAGAGGACCGGCTGGTGATACAGAGCTAGGTCCAGTCTGCGGCTGCTCCAGCTGTTGTTCCTGTGGCCAGCATGCCCATCCAGCTAGTGAAGATGGGGCTGCAGGATGACCCCAATGTTTTCCTTGAGCTGTTTGTGCGTGTTGCAGAGGCAAGCTCGTGGCCAACCTCACAGTGGGCAGCTCACCTACTGAGACTCCTGTTGGGGGAAACCCAGCTCATGGCTCAACAGCTCCTGGCCACCACCATGCTGGAGTACCCCCACCTGAAGCGAGCCATCTTACAGCAGATTGGCTGTGGCCCCAAAGAGCAGTGCTAGCACTTCCACTCACTGGCTTGCAGTGAAGTGGGCTAGCCATTCGCGTTCACCCAACAGCTCTGAGATGCCTGCTAGCAGTGGCTGTTGGCTGAAAACAGGGGCCAATTCCCCTGAAACCTGCTCCCTGCACCTGTGTCTATCCCTGTGTTTCTATTCTCCCTTCTCCTTCTGTGTCTGTGCCACCATTAATAACCTCTCTCTCTCCACAGATGAACTCATCCATGCCTACCAGAACCGCGAGTGAGCCTGGGCAGGTCTGTAGGTGCGGAGGGACAGTGGGGGATCAGCACTTCCGCAAGGAGGCAGGGCTACTGATTCACATCCCTGATGTACCTCAGGCTTCCCCTGATTGAGCGGTGGCATACAGGATAGTTGTGAGTATACAAGGGGGTACACATCAGGCTTTGGTGGATTTGGTTTGAAATCAGACCTCCATACAATAAAGCCTGACTTAATGCGGGGCACTGAAAAATGCACGTTTGGTGAAGGTTAAGTGTGTGCATGGTGATATACAAAAATATCAGCTAATGCCCATCACAATTCACTTTTGGGGAGAAAACCATAGCATAGAGGCTGCGGTTAGTCTGAGCCTCACTCACCCACTGATTCTGGGTACCGATTGGCCAGGGTTTAAAACATTAATGAAACAGCTGGTAGTGGGTGAGTCCTGCAGTAGCATGTCATGGGGGGATCATGTCACAACACTGGCTGGGGAGGCGGTCTCAGAACCATCTGTGTCAGTATCATGTCATGATGACGCAGAGAGTGGGGAGAGCCCTCCTCCCTCTCTGCGTCAATATCATGTCATGATGACACAGAGAGTGGGGAGAACCCTCCTCCCTCTCTGGGGAATCCCTTAGGGGACTTCCCATTGGAGCAGGGGTGTGACAAGTCTCTGAGACACACCTTTGACCAAGTGAAAGTAATTGATCTTCACATCCTCTAGCCAAACGTTACGCTTTCCTTCCCGTAATTTTGTATTATTAAGGATAGGTTGTATGGAGTGACAGGACACTCAAATGAAAGATGACACAGTTGTTGGTCCCAAAGAGCCACAGGACTTTTATTCCATGCATCTCATCATAATCCTATGGCTGGGCATTTGGAGCAGGATAAAACACTGAATCGTCTCATGGCCTATTTCTATTGGCCGGGGATTCACACCAATGTCCACAGGTGGTGTGCAGCATGTGGCAAATGTCAGCTGGTGAATCTAGCGGCCACACCAAAAGTGCCATTGTGCCCATTGCCACCGATGGAGATCCCCTTCAAAAATATTGCCATGGATCTCATCGGGCCATTAGATCGATCTGCACATGGGTATTGCTTTGTGTTAGTCATTGTGGATTATGCAACACGATATCCGGAAGCAGTGCCGTTCCGCAATATCTCAGCATGAAGTGTTGCGGAGGTGCGCTTTTGTGTTATCTCCTGAGTTGGGATTCTGAAAGAAATCCTGACTGAACAAGGCACTACATTTATGTCATGCACACTGCATGAATTATACAAATTATTGGGGATTAAATCAATTCGTACTAGTGTGTATCATCCGCAAATGGACAGGATGGTTGAATGATTTAACCAAACCCTTAAAAACATGATTTGCAAGTTTGTTCACAGGGATGCTAAAAATTGGGACAGGTGGCTCGACCCTCTGTTGTTTGCAGTGTGTGAGGTCCCACAAGCTTCCACAGGGTTTTCCCCATTTGAGTTGCTGTATGGGCACAAGCCCCATGATGTCTTAGACATCATTAGAGAAAATTGGGAGGAGGGGCCTTCTCAAAGTAAAAACAAAATTCAATACATTCTTGACAAGAGAGCAAAACTCCATGCATTGAGTCATATAACTTAGAAGAATTTGCTACAGGCCCAAGAATGTCAAGCTTGCCTGTACAACAGATGGGCATGGCAAAGGGAGTTCGCACTGGGAGATAAAGTCCTCATTTTACTGCCCACCTCAAGTTCAAAATTGCTTGCCAAGTGGCAAGGGCCCTTCAAGGTCACATGGCGAATGGTGGAAGTCGACAATGAGGTCAAACGGCCAGATAGGGATGACACATCAAATTTACCAGCTCAATCTCCTGAAACCATGGAGAAAGGAGGTTCCTGTGGCTCTGGCAACTGTAGTTCCAGAGAGGGCAGAGCTGGGACTATTATATTTGTTGTCCATCGCAAACAATGATAACCGTCATTGTCCCAGAGGGATGTTTCCTTGATGTTTCCTTTGGTGGCTGTGCAAGCCAATCTTCGAGCAGCATAGTTTTCCACAAACATTACAAGAGAAGGCACCATCAGTGGGTAGAATTTGCTGCTGTACCTTTTGCAGTGACCCGTTTTCATCTCTCTTGGCATTTCTACTTGTGTTGAAGGTCTTACAACCCTGAGCCAACAGGTTTCTCCATATCCTTCTGTCAACAGCAAGGCATTCAAATTTGTCAGGGGATACACCAAAACTTTGGAGAGAGACTTTGAGATTGTCTTTGTATCTCTTCTTGGGACATCCTCTATTATGAATGCCTCTGCAGAGTTCTCCAAAAAAGACCTTTTTCAGTAAACGTGCATCTGACATTCTGACCACATGTCCTGCCCATTGGAGTTGCATTTGACGTATAATACCTTCAATACTAGGAATGTTTGCATGTTCCAGAACTTTAGTAGTGGTTACTCAATCTTGCCATTTAATACCTAACAGCTGTCTCAGATGTTGCATGTGAAAAACCTCCAGTTGTCCCAGATGTTGGCGATACAGCACCCAGGCCTCACAACCATACAGCAGTGTGGATAATACTACAACACAATATACTTGTATCTTCGTATTGGTCTTTAGATGTTTGTTGTTAAAAACTCAGCTACAGAGTCATCCAAACGCAATGCTGGCTTTCTTAAGGCAATTCTCAATTTCCTTATCAACAGAGTTGTCTGGTGTTATTATGCTGCCCAGGTATGCGAATTGCTACACCATGTTGAGTTGTTGGTCATTGAGGACAATACTGATGTTATGTGTAGCTGATCCAGATACAGGTTGGTGCATAACCACAGTTTTAGTGGTATTGAACACTAAGCCAAACTGTTTCATGGCTGTGGAAAAGGCTGTCATGATTTGTTGTAGATCTTGTTCAGATTCAGCCACAATTGCAGAGTCATCTGCAAACAGCAACTCTCTAACAAGCTCCTGAAGGCATTTGGTTTTAGCTTTCAGTCTCTGAATTTTGAAAATACTTCCATCAGTGCAATATTGGGGGCGGCACGGTGGTGTAGTAGTTAGCACTGTCGCCTCACAGCAAGAAGGTCCTGGGTTCAAGCCCAGTGGCCAGCGAGGGCCTTTCTGTGTGGAGTTTGCATGTTCTCCC
>JAOBAM010210283.1:0-16308 GCA_025212355.1 Notarius kessleri | reverse complement strand
CAGAAAGGTGCTTCAACATAGTATTAGTTTAAGGGTGTGAACACTTATGCAACCAGCTTATTGTATGTTTTTTTTAATGTTTTTTCCCCCAACAGATTTGTTTGTTTTTCAATTGATGTACAGGTTATAGGTCACATTAAAGATGGGAAAAGTTTTGAAATGATTTATCATGGTCTCATTTTTTTACATCAGAAAAAAACTATCATTTTAACGGGGTGTGTACACTTTTTATATCCACTGTACCATTTCTCTCAGGCTGTCCATGGTGCATTTATAGAGAAATAGAAAGATTACAAAACAAGGTATATTAATAACTCTATCTATGGCAATCTAAGTAAACATTTATCTATCTAAACATCTAGCTATCTAAGTACAATAAACAACATAAATGACAAGACAAAGACAGGAGTAAATTGGCATTGTGCATTCGTATGCAAATGGTCATTTTAGTGCAAAAATACAAGTGACAAAAGTTAAAGTTTTACCAGAATATCAACAACAAGGCAAGACAGGTGCAAAGTGAGCATTGTGCATGTGTGTGCAAATGATTAAGACACTGTAGTTTCAATTTGAACTGTTTGACAACTGTCAGTTCTTTGAGGGTAACATCGAGTTGAGGAATCTGACTGCCTGGGGGAAGAAGTAGTTGCAGTGTCTGGCAGTGACAGTTCAGATGCTTTGGTACCTTCTGCCACACAGCAGGGGGAGAACAGTGCATGTGATGAGTGGGATTTGTCCTGCACCATGCTGTTGGCATGGCAGATGATATGTTTTTGTAGATTTGGGAGATTCATGGGAGAGGGACCCCAATGATCCTCGCTGCTGTCCTCATTATGCGCTGCAGAGACTTTTGTTCAGCGATGTTGCAGTTCCTGAAACAGACAGTAATGTAACACCAGAGAACACTCTCAGTGGTCCCTCAGTGTGAAGATGGGAGGCTGGCTGCCTTCAGCTTTCACAGACAGTGCCAATAATTTGAGCTTTCTTAGTAATGGCAGAGGTGTTCAGAGGCTAGGAGAGGTCGTAATGCTACTTTGATACATATAGCTCAGGAGTACTTTGGAAAATCGTTGTCACTTCACACAGTTTGCTGCTGCATCAAGAAATATAGCCTGAAACTCTATTCTACAAGGAGAAATACATACAACATTTCTATGCAGTAACATCGCTGGGTTCTCTGGGCCCAAGCTCATCTCAGACAGAACAAAAGACAGTGTGCTGTGGTTAGATTCAGCTTGTTTTTGGGGTAAATCAGATATCAAGTTCCCATGCCAAAGACAAAATGGACCATCCAGACTGTTTTCAGAGAAATGTGCAAAAGCCAACATCTGTCATGGAGTGGGGGTGCATTAATGCCCACGGCATGGGTGATTTGCATATGTGTGAAGGTACCTTTGATGCAGAAACATATATTGGGATTTTAGAGAGACATTGGCTGCCATTAAGGTGACATCTTTTTTGTGTTTGATATTCTTGAACCACAGTTTCTACATGTTGCAACCATTTGTCTTCTCTGAAAATTATTATATAATTGCTGATTTGCAGAAAAAAATTGCGTGTTCAAGAAAAGGACAGTTGATTCATTGCAAAATATTATATGTATAATTTTTAATCTTTGGGATTGAAAATGTATCAAGTTTTTCTGTGTCAAAAGCACTTGAGTACAAGTGAAGTCACAAGTCAATGAAATCACAAGTCATTGATGTCTTCTTTAATTATGTTAATTTGAGTCACAAGTTTTCATTAATCATTTAAAAAATGAATTATATCAAGTTGAGTCACAAGACTTCTTTTAATTAAGTCAAGTCACATGTCTTCTTTAATTATGTCAAGGCGAGTCACAAGTCTTCTTTCATTATGTCAAGCTGAGTCACAAGTCTTCTTTAATTATGTCAAGTCGGGTAACATCTCTTCATTAGTTATGTCAAGTTGAGTCAGACGTCTTCATTAATTATGTCAAGCTGAGTCACAAGTCTTCTTTAGTTTCCTCCAGGTGCTCTGGTTTCCCTCACAGTCCAAACACTTGCAATTAGGTTAACATGGAACAGCCTTGGGCTAAAGTGCCCAAGAGTGGCGGCACGCATGTACGCAGCAGCTTTGCTTTCCTATGATGAACTAAATTTCATTGTACATTTGTGCAGTGACAATAAAGGCATTCTATTCTATTCTATTCTATTCTATAATCATTTCAAGTTGGGTCACGTCTTATTTAATTATGTCAAGCTGAGTCACATGTCTTCTTTAAATATGTCAAGTTAAGTCACATGTCTTCTTTAATTATGCCAAACTGAGTCACAAGTCTTCTGTAATTATGTTAAGCTGAGTCACGCATCTTTAGTTATGTCAAATTGAGTTACAAGTCTTCTTTAGTTATGTCAAGCTGAGTCACAATCCTTCTTTAGTTCTATGAAGTTGAGTCACAAATCTTCTTTAGTTATGTCAAGCTGAGTGTGAGGAATCCCTAGTGACAGTGGCAGACACAGACACACAACAATAGTTGTGAGATGCAAAACAGGTGGGATTTTTATTCTTTTCTTAGCTGAGTGATGTTGTGTAGTGAGCTTGGCAGGGGAACTGTAGTGGATCCAGAGGTCTGAAGCAGGGGGAGATATCCTGTGGTGAGGGATGCAGGGCTGGAGTCCTGTGTGGCTTGCTAGCAGCCTTTCCTCCTTCCCAGTGAGAGAGTCTGTCATCAGAGCTTGTATCTGGCATGGGGAAAACACACAGATCATTACTAGGGCATTTGAAGGATGTACTCATTCGTTCTGTCATGTGCAGCCCTTATATACGCTGATGTGAGCTCCGGGAGGGTGAATGCGTGTGCTATAATTAGCACCTGCCAGTTGCGCAGTAATATACTGCTTCATCCCCTCATGTGTGTGTGGTGCTGTCTTCAGCCAGTGGTGCTGAACCACTGCTGCTCACTTTGGCACATTGAATGGGGTGCTGTCTTCTTCAGCACCACGGTGCAGTGAGGAACATTTGCAGAGGGGGAGACGGCTCTTAGCCTGCCATCACAACACCCCCCGCTCCAAGTTGCCCATCAAAGCAATTTGGGCCAGAGCATGTGCCATCTGGAGAGGCCGTCTGCATTCCCATTGAGAGCCCCTGCTCAGTGCTGTACTCAGAACAATAAGCCATGGAGGGAGGGTTCACCAAAGATGGCAGAAAGAGTAGAAGCATAGTCAATTAGCGCACTCAGGTTGGTTAAATTAATTCCCCAAAATAATGGCAACTCGACAGACAAATTGAGGAATAAGTGGGGTAAGCAAACGAAGAAGCCGGAAAAGCAACAAAAAGCAAGATAAAGTGGAAGAACAACCTGAATTGGAAGAAATCTTTGAATGTGAGGTCAGCGAAAGTGAGGAAGACACAGCCAGGAAAATGGACCAATAAGACCACACTGAGATGCTCCGAGCTGGGCTAGCCACTATTCACAAAGACATTACAGAACTTAAACAGGAATTAAGACACGAGCTAACCAACTTCAAAGACAAGCTGAAGTAGGACGTAAGTTCACAGAAAATAACGAACTACAAGCACAGAAAGAGAGCATCACCGAGGCACAGACACGCATTGCTGAACTGGAAGAGTGGCAGACAGAGGCGAATGACACATTAAGGGAGATGTGGAAACAGACCTGATGGATGCAAGGAAAAATAACCGACCTCGAAGGGAGATCAAGGAAAAACAATATCAGAATCTTTGGCCTACCAGAGGACAGCGAGGGGAGCTCCATTATCAAATGCCTGGAACAACACCTTAAAACCGAACTTGAGCTGCCTGAAGAAACCGATCTCTAGATTTAGCGAGCACACAGAGCCCTCACTCAAAAACAGAACCTGACAGCTACTCCCAGATTGACTGTGATAAACTTCCTACAGTTTGAGATAAAAGAAATGATTTTGAAGAAAGCATGGCAAAAGAAGATACAGGTAGGCAGTAAATGACTCTTCTTTGATCATGATTACCCTGCCGAGATTGTCCAGAAACGAAAGTCATATGCAGCCATTTAAAAAAAATATATTTAAGGAAAAAGGAATACGCTTTCAAACACTGCTTACGAAGATACGGATACACTGGAGCAACGGAGTGAAGATGTATGAAAGCACCAGGGAAGCAGCAGGAGACATGAAGGAAAGAGGCTACAAGGTGGACGTACCTGGCGGGGACACCGATCCTACAGGAGGGGGCAGGATGCATGGAGCGATGGAGTGGCAGAGAGTGAGGGGGAAAGAGTGGAGACAGGAAAGCACGCACCGAGCAAGAGAAAAACTACAGGATTACCGATGGAGATCATAAAAGTGTTGCTTAACAAAGGCAATACCACTGTGGAATAAGGGGGAAAACGACATATATGGACAACAGGACTAGGTGGAAAAAGCAGGACTAGAGGATAAAATCGGACAGACAATGAGACAAAGAATATGTGAGTACTGAATGAACCTGTCCATATATTAAACTGAAATGACTGAGATACAAGTGAACTGATCCACAGAGACAACATTTGAAATTTTCCAGACTTCTTTAGTTTATACAAAGCAACAAGAACCGACTGAGTGAGGTCAAGGTATTTAAGTTGGACATATCTAGACACTATGAAACCACACAAGTTGTGTGTAGTCTTAGATCTAGAGAGGGGCCCTCAGAAGAGATTAGTATTTCCCCTATACCCACCAATGGGGATCTGGGGCAGAAAAAATGATTACCCCATATCTGGAAGTTTGTGGTATACCAGGTTTGTGTTGAGTTGTTAAATGATCATGTTTGTAGTGTTCAGAACTGTTTGGGAGCACATTTTCGAAGAGTAACAAAATTTAAAAGTGACTAACATGGTTCATATAATGTCACTGAATGTTAATGGTTTAAACATACTTTGGTGTAAGCCAAGCAGTGTGGAAAAGGCCATTTTCTCTCAGGATAGAGGAGTCAAGGGGATCTGCTAATATCCCTTTGACAAATCCAGTGTCGAATAAAAGTGAGCCATGCCTAATCAATCAAGCAACTCATCAATGCTTGATATATGTATTGAATTTACACACCATGTTGAATTTTCTATAGTCCACACAGAACCGGACCAACCCATCGGTCTTGGGGACCAAGACCACTGAGTGGCTCCAATCACTATGGGACTCCTCAATTATTCCCATTACAAACATGGCCTTGAGTTCGTCCTGAACTACCACTTTCTTGTGCTCAGGCAAGCTGCAGTATGGGCAGCTACGCACCACCACCCCAAGGGGAGTCTCAATGTGGTGTTTTATGAGGTGAGTGCGGCTGGGAAGGGACAAGAACACATTGGAAAACTCTGCTTGCAACTTGGCAACCTGTGTGAGTTGGGCTGGTGAGACATGGCCTCCACAGGGGACCAGAGTGGCTTGAGTGGTTACTTTTGTTTTTAACTCTGGCCCCAGCTCTGCCCTCTCTGGAACTACCAACACCAATGCCACAGGGACCCCCTCATTTCAAGATTTTAGTAGGTTGAGGTGGTATATTTGTAGCACCCCACCCCTATCTATTCACCTTACCTTGTAGTTGACATCCCCAATTCACCATATTCACAATTATCTCTTATTAAGTAATTTATATACCTTTATCATATATTATCAATTTACTTTTATTTATTACCCCTGTCACTTTATGTGACACTATGTCTTTTAATAGGATGCACTAGGCTACTTTTGGTATTGTCTAAATGTTCATTGTGGGTTGCTTGTATGGTATGTGTGTCCTAAATGTTCTGCATGTTTTGTATGAGTGAAACTCACTTGACTGCAAATCAAATCTACCTTTGGGTACCAATAAAAGTTATCAAATCAAATCATATGACCTCAAAGGGCCCTTGCTACTTATTGATTAATTTTGAACTCAACGTGGGCAATAATACAAGCACTCTATCTCCTGATGTGAATTCTCTAATGTGTGCACCTCTGTTGTACAGCTGGGCTTGACATTCTTGTGCCTGCCATACATTCTCATGTCACAGATCTGACGTGAGCTTTGAGATGAAGGGGTTCCCCTGATCCATGAGAAGGTACTTATGGATGGCCTCTGGGTAATGGGTGGCATAATTGATGATTAGCAGGATGTATTCATGGCCACGGGTGGACTTAGGGAGCGGTCCAACAAAATCCATGCCCACTTGTTCAAATGGGACCCCATGATAAGAAGAGGGATCATTTGGGCTGGGGCAGGCTTGTATGGGGAGCTTCATCAAGGGCAGCTCCTGGTCGGAGTGTAAGCTCTCGTCATCAACCTGTAGCACCTGGCCCCAGCAGTGCTTCAGCTGGTCATCCTCCATTTGTTCCCTCCCAAAGTTTCCTTCTCCTAAAGTCTGTTGGGACAGATCAGAGAGAGAGAGAGAGAGTTAGTGGTTAAGGAGAACTCACCTTTGGCTTTGGCATCTGCAGCTGCTGACTCTTGCTCAGCCAGGAGCACAGTCCCAGAGGTGGCTGGCAGGGTGCATTGGGGCTGCGGCAAATGTGTGGTGCTCCACTTCCTCCTCCTCCATCCTGGGGCAGCCATGGTGTTGATTAACCCTGGCCAGTCCCAGCCTACAAGGAGGGGCACAGAGAGTTCAGGGATTAGTCCAGCCATAATGGACTACTCACCTCCTCAGCCGCTGATCTGGACCTCCACTGTGGTAACTTCTCTTACATCCCCCAGGGACACAGGTAATGGCCAACTTAGAATATTGATAAAAGGCCACTGATAAAGGGCCAGAACAATGATAAAGTGTCACTGATAAAGGGCCAAAACACTGAAAGAGGGTCACTGATAAAAGTCTATTGATAAAGGGCCACCAATAATGGCAAAAACACTAAGAAAGGGCTGGGCCACTGATAAAGATCCAAGACACTGATAAAGGATCACTGATAAAGGGCTAGAAGACTGATAAAAGGCCACTGATAATGGGCTGGAACACTAATAAAGGGCCACTGATAATGGGCAGGAACACTGATAAAGCAGCAGAACACTGATAAAGGGCTAGAAGACCAATAAAGGGCCAGAAGACTGATAAAGGCCACTGATAAAGGGCTAGAACACTAATAAAGGGTGAGTGATAAAGGGCCACTGATCAAAGGCCACAAATAAAGGATGAGAACACTCATAAAAGGGCTGGAACACTGATAAAGAGTTAGAACACTGATAAAGGGCCACTGATAAAGGGCCACTGATCAAAGACCATAGATAAAGGGCTAGAACAGTGATAAAGGGCTGAAACAGTGATAAAGAGCCACTAGTAAAGGGCCAGAACACTGATAAAGGGCTACTGATCAAAGTTCCCAGATGGGGTGGCATGATGGTGTAGTGGTTAGCACTGTCACATCACAGCAAGAAGTTTCCAGGTTCAAACCTCATGGCCTGCAGGGGCCTTTCTGGGTGGAATGTACATGTTCTCCCCATTTCTGTGTGGGTTTCCTCTACAGTTCGAAGACATGCAGTTTTGGTAAAATACCCAGCCACTGGGGTTGACAGTGCATATTTAATGCCAGTCCCAAACCCAGATAGATTGGGGAGGGTTGCATCAGGAAGGGTATTTGGTGCAAAACCTATGCCAAATCAAATATGCAGAACAGATCCACTGTGGCGACCCCAAATGTATGGGAGCAGCTGAAAGAAGATCAAAGGCTACAGATTAAAGGGCTAATGATAAAGGGCAGTATGACAGTGAGGGTGTAATCGAGCCTCAGCTGTGAACAGTGAGGAGTCAGGTTGAACCAGCAGGTAATATGTGATGAGTTTCACCTAATTACTGACTGTCTAATAACATGTGTCTCTGTGTGTTATTCAGATGGCCAGTAACGAGAGATAGAGCTGTGTTCCCCAAAGCATGTGGTGCATGTCATGTTCGCTGAAATGTGAGTGTCAAAATAAAATGCATATTGAATTGTATCACCTGTCTCAAGTTCCTCATTTCCGACACATCCAAAGTTGCTACACTGTGCCGAAACCTGGGAGTGAGGAACAGAACATTGCCATGGAGATTGAAACCAGTCAGGACACTCTTCCAGACACTCTCCAAAGACCTTCAGTGCCAGCACCAAGCACTTGTTGTGTGGATCAGGGGTAGCGCTTCTGGGCTCTGCTCAAGGCCCAGGCGGAGGACCAGCAGGTGATCCAGAGCTTGGTCCAGTCAGCGGGTGCTTCAGCAGTTATTCCTGTGGCCAGCATACCCATCCAGCTGGTCAAGATGGAGCCGCAGGACAACCCGAAGTCTTCATCAAGCTGTTAGAGCATGTCACCAATGTTACCAAGCAGCGTCACTGGAGGAGGTGGTCTGGATGGCAGAGGACCACTTGATGGCATTTCTGGGAGCAGGTGCTCCTGCAGCTTCTCTTCATCTCTCTTTCACTTTCATTTTCTCCCTCTCCCTCATCTTGCCCGTCCACTACCCCAACCCTGCAGAGATGGGGACCGATTTCCCCAATACCCACTCCCAGTGCTCGTGTCTGTCCTCGTGGCTCCTCACCCCTTTCTCCTCCCATGTCTGTGCTGCCACTAAGCTACTCTCTCTCCACAGGTGAATCCGTCCATGCTCACCAACATTGAGAGAAAGTCTGGGCATGTCTGCTGGCATGGTGGGAAGGCAGGGATTTCCCAGGATCAGCACTTCTGCAAAGGGGTGGGGATTCTGATTCACATTCCTAATGCGCCACCAGCTTCCCCTGATTGAGCCAAAGTGTACAGAGTCTCTGTGAGTATTCAAGGAGGTACACATCAGGCTTTCGTGGATTCTGGTTGTAATCAGACCTCCATGTATCAAAGCCTGATTCAATGCAGGGCACTGGGAAATGCATGATTGGTGAAGGTGAGGTGTTTGCATGGGGATGTTCACAAATATCCACTAATGCCCATCACTATTAATTTCCAGGGAGAAAAGCATAGTGTGGAGGCAGTGGTTTGCCTGAGACTCACCCATCCACTTATCCTGGGAACAGATTGGCTGGGGTTTAAAATGTTAATAAAAGACTTAGTATCAGATGGGTCCTGCATTAGCATATCATGGGAGAATCCCGCCGCAACATTGGCTGGGGAGGCTGCCCCAGAGCCATCCACATCAGCTCCATGTCATGATGAGACAGAGAGTGAGGAGGGCTCCATTCCTCCTCTCTTTGTGGGAAATCCCTCAGGGGATTGGAACAGAGGCATGTTCTCTGTGGCACGCCTTCAACCAAATGAAAGTAATTGATGGCCTGAAAATCCAACCTAATGTTATGCTTTCCTTTCTGTATTTGTCTATTATTAACCCTCTGGGCTCAAGAGCAACCCCAATCAATCTGTTGCTGATATAGCATACCTCCATAAGAGTGGCACCAATCTCTGGTGAGAAGACAAAACCAACACCATGGCACCCATCTTCAGAATCCTTGTAGTGCAACACATAGTCCTCATGTAGCACTTTATAGCCCTCGACTTTTAGTCTTGTCTCCAATATTCCCACCATATCCCAATGTTTCTCTCTCATGAGGTCAATAACTTCCTCTTCCTTATCGCGTATAGTCCCAACATTTATAGTAGCCAATTTTAGAAATGGTTTAGTTTTTCCTTTTTCCTTCTCATTTCCTTTTCCATTACTAGGTTGATTATTCTGAGTATATCCATCCTTTCAATGCTTATCTCGAGTAACTTAAGCAATATTTTTCCAGCAGTGGCTTGCTAGGCCTATCCTGCCTTCACCAGAGCTCCTTTACACTCTTAGAAAAAAGGATTCCAAAAGGGTTCTTCTTGAAGAGCTGAGGTTCTATCCAGAACCATTTGCTTCTGAAGAACCCTTTTTTGAAGAAAGGGTTTTTCAAGGGTTCTTTGTGTACGAAGGGTTCCAGTAAGAACCATTTTGATCCAGAGAACCCATTTTGGAAGAGAGAGTTCTTCAAGGATTGTTGAAAGCATGGGTATAAAATCCTCACCCTACATCCTACAATATTAATATAATGAAACTTGCTCAGTTGAAAGGACACTTAAACAGGGTACCAGCACTAAGTCTTGAACCCTGCTCTCCCATGTAAAAGATAATAGTATTAGGTACTTTATTTCCTTTTTGGGGGAAGACATAAGCTCTCAGCATTTGTCCCATCCAGGTTGATGGGCATATATTCACACAGACAGAGCTGTGGGGCCAGGAGCACATCCACACATATCTGGAGCAGTAGGCAGCCAATGACCAGCACAAGGGGAGCAGTTAGAAATTAGGTGCTGTGTTCAAGTGCACCTCATCCATGGATGTGCAATCAGGGCAGCTGTTAATTTACTCCTTTCCACATACACGTTTTAACCAACCAGTCAGGGATCAATCCAGCCACCTTTTAGTTACAAGTCTGTGTCTCTTACCAGTAGGCCACAGTTGCTACCTTTTTGCTAATGCTGTATAAATAATCTGTGGAACCTGCAGATATACATCTGTGACACAAAGAAAAACAGTTAATCACAATTTATCTGGTTGAAAAGAGGTCTTTGATGTTGAAACCAAATATCAGTCGGTTTTCAGCCAAAAATCAATGCATTCAGATGAATTTAACGTCTTCTTTGTGTGGAACTTTTGTTCACCATCATAAATAAACAACACTTCATGACCTGACTAATCAGAGGCAAAGTCTGATGAGCATGTCCCATGACCTCTTTTTTGTGTGGTGATTTTCACCTTTTATGACAGTTGAAGTGAGAAAGAGTCAGGAAATGGGGGAGAAGAGAGCAGGGGAGTGACCTGCAGTAAACAGTCCAACCAGCCAGGAATTGAACTGGTGCTCTAGGCATATGTGCCCATGTGTTGTGCACCCCAACCACTCGACTGGCAGAAAGGCCCAAATGTGGATGTTATTTTTTTCCTCAATGCAGTTATTATTTTTGTCTTTGAAAGATAAATTTTGCTTTCAGAATAACTTTTGTTTGCAGTGTTATTTTTTTTCTGCTATATAGAGAAAATTAACACCAAATGGGAAGATTCTGTCTTGAACCCTCAATCTTCAAAATAGCACTGCTGTGGTCTTACCTCCTGAGTCACCACAATAGTCTCATTTTGACTAGTGTAACTACAACTTATGGAGAGAGGTCATGAGTCATAAAACCCCAACTATTTAATTTAAGTTATTTAACATTTATAATTTATTTTCTTGATGAACCTCCTTATCTGTTGTCACTTGAGTATGGTTAGTGATGCTGGGAATCAAACCCTGGTCTCCCAGAGGTAAGGCTAAAGCTAACTGAGTCAGGCTCAGGAGCTGGCCACCCTATGAGCTGCCATATGGGAGCAAAGACCTGGTGTCTCTATGGATACATGGCTTATGCCCTATGGGTACCAGCCAACATTGCCAGCGGTTGCATCACGTTCTGCCATCTTCAAAACAGGTGTTACATATTGTGGCAGTGGGGGCATGGCCAAGTAGCAGTCTGTGAATGGAGGGCGGGGTCGGGGAAAGTAAGTGGCTAAGTCATTCCACGTGCTGTCAATTAGTGTGTGTGTGTGTGTGTTACAGGGAGGGAGCATAAAAGGAGGGGGAAAGCAGAGAAAAGGGGCTCCTGACCAGAATGCATGTGTGTGTGCGAGGCTGAAAAGCTATATCTATATATCTCTCTTTAGAAATAAAAGTTTGTAAGAACTTCAGGTCCCACCTGCCATGCTTCTGTACTCCACCCACATCAGGGATTTGCAACAGTGGTGCCGAAACCTGGGATCGAGTACGGAAGGGAACCACCCCATGGAGCCCTCGCCAATTATAGAGCTTGTCCATGCCCTCACTGCTGCCCAGCAGAACCAGCATCAAGTGCTGCCCGCCGTCCGGAAGGACCAGGAACAACACTTTGAAGCCTTGATGCTGGCCCAGCAGGAAGATTGCCAGGCATTCCGGCATCTGCTGGCGTCGGTAGGGGCGTCCAACATTACCACTCTGGACTCCCCTCACGTCACCCTCACGAAGATGGGCCCGCATGACAAGCCTGAAGCCTTCATTGCTCTCTTTGAGCAAGCAGCCCAAGCGTGGGGGTGGCCAATCGAGCAGCGTGCGGCTCGCCTCCTTCCGCTCTCGACAGGCAAGGCGCAGCTCGCAGCGCAGCAGCTCCCTGCCGACAGCCGGCTCAACTATGCCAACCTCAAGAGGTCCATTTTGCAGCGGGTTGGCCGCTCCCTGGAGCAACATCACCAGCGGTTACAGAAGCTGACACTGGAGGAAGTCGGTCGACCATTCGCATTTGGCCAACAACTCTGGGACACCTGAGGGTGGAAGACTGCGACAGGATCATCGACGTGGTGGCACTGGAACAGTTTACCTTTTGGCTTCTGGAAGGAATGGCAGAATGGGTCCAGTGTCACTGCCAGGCATCGCTCCAGCGAGCCATCGAGTTGGCGGAGGACCATCTGGCAGCGGTTCCGACAACAGGCAGATGAGGCGAAGGCGTCTCTCCTCATTTCTTTTCTCTCTCCCCCCCCCTTCTCTCTCCCTCTCACCCCATTCCCCCACTGCAGAGGCGGGGGCTGACTCCCCTCCCCAGCTGGCCTGTCGCACCTGTGGTGTCCTCCCATCTCCGTCTTCTGTGTCTGTGTCTCTCCCCCCTCAGGTGAGTGACGCCCTTAACACCAGTGCAGAGGGAAAGCCTGGGCTGTATGCTGGTGTGGTGGGGAGCTGGGGCATCTCCAGAATCAGGCCTCCGCAAGGGAGGTGGATGCCGTGATCCCCAACATGTCAGAGACTGCCCTCGATCGGACCAGAACATATCGCATACCAGTAAGTATTCAAGGGGATACATATCACGCTTTGGTGGATTCCGGTTGTAATCAGACCTCAATTCACCAACGCCTGGTGCAAAGTGAGGCACTGGGGAGAGCACAAGTGGTGAAAGTATTGTGTGTGCATGAGGATGTTCACAATTATCACTTAGTGTCTGTCCGTATTCTATTCCGGGGCCAGCTGCATAAAGGCATCGGTTAGTCCTTGTCTCACCCATTCATTGATTTTGGGTACTGATTGGCCAGGGTTTAAAAATCTGATGAAATATTCAACATGTAGTGGGTCCTGCACTAGTAGGTCACAGGAAGATCCTGGTGTGGTGTTGATTGGAGAAGCTGTCACAGAGCTGTCTACGTCAGCACCGCATCAGAGTGAGGAACAGCCTGCTCCTCCTTCCTCTCTCGGGGATTCCCTTGGGAATTTCCCATTAGAGCAGTCGCGAGATGAGATTCTACAGCATGCATTTGACCAAGTGAGAGTAATCGATGGTCAAACTCTTCAGCCCAGCGTGGCACCAACCTTACCTTATTTTGCCATTATTAAAGATAGATTGTACTGAGTGACGCAGGATGCTCAAACTAGTGAACGAATAACCCAGTTATTAATCCCAAAGAGCCGCAGGGAACTTGTATTCCATGCGGCTCACTTTAATCCCATGGCTGGACACTTAGGGCAAGATAAAACACCAGCCCAAATAATGGCCCGGTTCTACTGGCCAGGGATTCGCGGGGATGTCCATTGGTGGTGTGCAGCATGCCATGAATGCCAATTAGTAAATCCTGTGGCCACTCCAAAAGTGCCTTTGCACCCTCTCCCTCTAATCGAGACCCCGTTTGAGCAAATCTGGATGGATCTCGTCAGGCCATTAGATCGGTCGGCATGAGGGTATCACTTTATGCTAGTTCTGGTGGACTATGCAATGCGATATCTGGAAACAGTGCCTCTCTGCAATATCTTAGCATGCAGTATTGTGGAAGCGCTCTTCTGCTTTATCTCCCGGGTTGGGATTCCGAAAGAAATCCTGACAGACCAAGGCACTTTGTTTATATCACACACACTGCGCGAACTGTATGGGTTGTTGGGGATTAAGTCTATCCGCACCAGTGTCTATCACCCACAAATGGATGGCTTATTAGAGCGATTTAACCAAACGCTCAAGAACATAATCTGGGGGGCGTCGTGGCTCAGGTGGATAAGACGCCATACCATAAACCCGGTGACCCGGGTTCGATTCCGACCCGAGGTCATTTCCCGATCCCTCCCCGTCTCTCTCTCTCTCCCACTCATTTCCTGTCTCTACACTGTCCTATCCAATAATAAAGGTGAAAAAAGCCAAAAAAATATCTTAAAAAAAATGAAATCCTAAACATTTCCTAAGAAGCATGTCAGGGTGGGTTGAGAAAACATTTTATTCATTGGTCAGAAATATGGAGAAAAATAAGCATCCTTCACCAAGCCTTCATAGCAATGATGGAAACCAAGCATGGAGAACACAAAAGTGGTGCTAACTAAATGATGAAATGTCTATATTGTTCTTTCAAACAATTTGTGACTTGTATCCATGTTTTTTTTTTCTTTCTTCTTGCCTCTTGTCTGTAAAACAGCATATTTCTTTGAAGTGTGTTCTCTCAGGCAAGTGTGATGGCTGTTGAAACCCCACTGTGTATATAAAGAGGAACGGTGCCTTTATCTGATTCTGCTCATGCCACCTATTTTACTGCAAAGCAGGAGAGATCAGACTTTGCATTAGTGATCTTGCAGAAGGCTGCAGATATACAGAGATGCACATTATTATTATTATTATTATTATTTTTAATTAAATCGCACTATTTTGTTGGTCAGAATACAGACCTCTAACATACTAGCCTTTAACCTCTTATGTCGGTGGTTTACCAGTAGGTTTATACAGTAAGTAAAGAATAAAACGCTCTGGCGTGTGCTGTTGTAGGAAAATAGTCAATGATTGAATGGTGTGATGCAGGCCATTGTGAAATTAATTTGATTTATTATTTTATTTTTTATAAGTGCTCTTCCCAAAGTGGTGGTGTTTTTCTCCTTTTACTGTCGCAGTTTTTCCATCACTGACCATTTTATATTTTTTATTTGTTGTATAAACTTTTTTTTTTTAATTTAGTTACGTATGTTGTGCAATGTCAGTGAAGTTAGTTAGTTCCTGTTATGTTCTAGTGGCTATAAACAGTCTCTGTTTATGTCTCTCAAAGTTGGGTTTTGTTACTCAGCTCTTCCCGAGAATACGAATTATCTCAATTCGCCAGAACGTCCATGTCCGTGCAGGAATCTGTCTGTCCGAGATATCATCATGTTTAGCTTGCCCATTGTGGAACTTAGTTCTCCCCACAGTTGAATCATTATGCAGTGTTTAACTGATAACCCAGCTTGGGAATGTTCATTTCATAAACAAGCCTATGTGCAAGTATCTGATCAGTGTAGAACTCATCAGTCATAAACAAGTGCAAGAAAATATGATGCCAGATTTTCTAATAAATCTAATTTTCCATCTGGCACATGTTTCGATCAGTCACTTTGCAAAAGAGATGTGGACAAAATGCATTTCCTCCTCAGCTACTGGCAAAATTTTACAAAACTCTACTGCTCCAGCAAACCCTGTCAATATTTATATCATTCCGACTCAAAATAAATACCACTTTAAAAAGGAAAAAGGGGAAAAAAACAGTCCTTGTCCTTCATGTGTGTTTTCTTTTGTGTGGCTTATTTGCAGGACTGCAAGCTGAATGAAATTGACAAATTCAAAACAGCATCTTTCTTTACAGTTGAGGGAAATATGGTTGCTTTATTTACAACAAACTGGTGTCGCTCTGTCGGGTGCCAAAAGAGTGAGAGAAGGAAACCGCAGGACATGGGCCTTTTGTCTTCTTTCCTTCCCCCCCCTCCCCCCTTTATTTCTTTTTTTTTTTTTTCTTTCCCATTGCAGCATTTTTGATATTTAGATTCGAATCCTGGTAGAATAGTCCCTGTACAAGTGGATGTGCTAATGGGAATATTGTTCGTCAGACAATTCTGTATATTTTTTTCATTTATCTTTTGTTGCGCTCTCTCTCTCTCTCTCCCCCTCCCCCAGCTGAGATCGGAGACTATGATGATGTTGCAGACAGGGAGTATCTGAAGCTGACGAAGCTGCTGCCGCACCAGGAGGACTTGCAAGAGAAGATTATGGAGCTCCATCGCAAACATGTGTAAGACCATTACCATCCCTGTCCTCATTGCACAAAGTGACAGCTGAAACTGTCCAGAGCATCATTCGAATAATACCAGTCCTGTGTATTGTACCTTTACTGAACACTGGTTCCAGGTTTTGTATTTCCTTGTACAAATCACACTCTGGCTTGTCCCACTGTGGGAATTTACATGCATTTTGAACTGTCTCTTCCTTGGGATAGTTTTAATGGTTCATGCACATGGAGAATGCATGCCATAAACCCTCAAGCCCCTTTCACATATGAAATGTGTTATTGTCTCATCTCATCTCATTAGCCGCTTTATCCTGTTCTACAGGGTCGCAGGCAAGCTGGAGCCTATCCCAGCTGACTACGGGCGAAAGGCGGGG